>JANHFX010012107.1:0-15009 GCA_027560015.1 Chloroceryle amazona | reverse complement strand
TCTTTTTAAGTGTTTCATTATTTCCATGCCCACTATCTGCTTCTCCAGCCCTACTTGTGGCTTCTATCCTTTGGTCAGTGCTTCGTCATTCAAAGAACCGAAACCTGAGCTAAGACTTGAAATACCTCAACAAACAATACGCTTTGAGCCTCAATCCAAACCACAGTTCAGTTGCTTGAGAAAGTTAAGATAAAGAGAACCTGGAGGTTTCAGTGTCAGTTTCAGCTGACAACTGTGTGTATCCAGATGGTATAATCCACTCAGACATAGTCTTGTAAATCGGGGGACAAAACCCTTAAGGTTTGGACTAGGAATTGGGAGTTGCCTCTCCAACACTACATTATGTCTCTAGAAAGACCCTTCCCCTTTGTCTGGGACACCAGCCAAGGTTGCTTTTCCTGGATTGCGAGCCCTTACCTGAAAGGGTAAGTGAATATTTAGCGTGCTGTAAATCTGTAACTGCAGGCAATTAACTAACACTTGTATAATAGTTGGTGGGCTTTTTAGTTTATTATAGTGCATTCTGGCTTTTAAGTTGTAATAGAGCATTCTTCCATTGTATCTGTGAAAACCTGCAATAGTAGCATATTAAACCTCTAAGTGAAGCTCAAATAGATTGTTTGCTTGAGCCTTGCAGTCTAGTCTCTTTTTGCCACAGTGACAAAAAAGGATCACCCTGACAAATGCTAGCTTTATACGTATAAGTCAGTAGCCAAGCCTTTTTGCAAACATGGGAACCCTGATTTCTTTTTCCAGAGAGTTGCTCCAGCACTGACACTTCCCTACTTCCCATTGACTTTAATGTAATTTCAGTTGTGTGACAGAAAAATAGCCAGTAAATAGCACAACCTTCTAGAAATGGAGTCAACTGTAGTAAAGGTAGAACTCTATCCTAAAAGGTACAGAGTTGTATTGCCAAGCATTGTCAGTTGTACTATCAGACTTTAACTCTGTAATAATTCTTCCCTCTGAATTTATATATATAAATCATATACATATGTGTGAATGTATATATGTATACCTATATTGGGTTATGTAGGAAGTTGTCATTGATTTAATTAATTTGTTTAAAAAATACTGAAATGATTTTTTTTTAATCAGATGTGCGTAACAATTAGAGCATTGATTACTCAGAAGTTTTATTTCTTCAAGTTGTGAACAATTTTTCATGTCACTATGGTAGGTACTTCCAATTGAAAATGGCAATACAGAAGTCCATTATCAGTCATCTGTCTTTATTTTAGTAGCATCAAAAACTGTATCAGGACATTTTCATCTTTCCATAGGCATAGGTTTGATAAAATATCTCTGCTCCAGATAGATTCATTATGGAATAGAGGAAATGTCAAGGGTTAGGTCCGGGCTGGCTACTAAACAAATGACAGATGCTGTCTATTAAGCCCTCTACTGTTCCAAAGGGAAGAGAAAGGGAATAAGAGAGAGAGGTTTACAGATTGGAAAATAAAACTGAAAACAATTTTAATGAAACAATAGCAATAAAATGGAATATATACGAACACAGTATTAAACTCAGCCCCACCCCCCTGATGGCAATTACATCACCATCACCACTGATGCTGTGAAGTGGGCACTGGGGAAGTCTCAGACTGGACACAGCAGCACACGGGAACCAGATTCAGGAGCTGGATTCTGGAACTGGATTGAGGAATGCATGGATTGGGATTGAAGGCAGAACAGATAGAGTCCTCCTTAGATGCCACTCATTGAAGAAGAGAGCTTGACCCTCATGATCCTTCAGCTTTATACTGAATATGATATACATGGGATGGAATACCTTGTTGGTCAGTTTGGGGTCACCTGTCCTGTTCACCTCTCCCCACAAGTGCATGCCAATGTGGCACACAAGATTTAGCAGTGTCCTTGGTCTTCAGAGGAGCAAGTATAAGCAAGAGCCTTTCTGCAAACCAGTCCTGGATAGTAACTCTAAACATTGAGCTCGATTATTGCTAGAAGCAGATGCTGTCTGCAAAAATATGCCATGAACTTCAGAAAGTGCAGTTAATTAGAAGAGACTGAGTTGAGAAGTAAAATCACTGCACAGAAATAGTTCAGTTCTAACTCAAATCAGGACAGGAAGATAGGAATTAGGGAAGATATGGGAAGATGAGGCATTACTGGTATGCAGACAAGACTTCAGAAGGAGTTGGAAAACTTTCTGAAGTTCCTAAAACTGTAGAACACTTATTTAAATTATTTGTTTTCTTGTTGTTATTGTTGTTTATTTTCCCCCAAGCTCACATATTACCCTCACCAGTGTTAGAGATTTTTATCATTAGTTTCTATGGGAGTAAATTCTAATCCAGCATGCTTCAAAATGACAAAATATTGGTCCCTAATTTGTCAGTGTTCATACATCATTTCTGTGCCCCCCCCCTCCCTGGTAGAGAGAAACCAGAAAAAGTGGAGGATTAACAGGGAGAAAGAAAGGTCATTAAACTACAAGAGGCAAAAGGTGACAGAAAAAAAAAAAATAGAAATCATAGCTTTACTTCTGGAAGCTATAAAATGTAGTCAGTATTCAAAAAATATTAATTTCTTGAATAGTCAGAAGAGTAACATCTCCCAAACAAAAAAGTCATTTACATAAAAAAACAATGAAATAACTTGGTAAAATGTAGAGTTTCATTTCCCTCTCCTTACATGAGATTATTTGAATGGGTATTTTAAAATATTTAAATTAATACCAATTTGTTTAAGTAGAGTTACATCTCCGAAAAATTATAAATCGGCTGAAGTTGATCCTTTGTCTGAACTGGCAAATCTGAGATTCTACCAGTCAAAAAGTCCCTGCAATGCACTTTCAGTGTTATGCCATTGGGCTTCAGCCTGAGAAAAGATGTTCTGTGTGATGCAAAGGCAATAGGATCAATGGCAGGAAAGCCAAAATTAAGGCACAATACCAATTGGATTGATGAAAACAAAATCCAACTAGACTTCATTGGCATAGAATAAAACACAGATTGAAGGCAGACGGGATGGTGCTCCGGAGACAATCTATGTAATGTGCTACATAACGTGATTATGCAAGAGCTTTTCATCAAAATTTAGTGGTGTTTCCTTATAGATTTGTCGTGTGGTTTATTTTGGTTTAATATGTTAAAATCCACTAGTCCATTATCTGTTGCTGTCTATGGTTCAATCACTCTAAATCTGTGGACCAAAACAACCCATCAGACCTTAGCTTCACTGTCTCTACTTCATTGACTTTTGCTTCATTTTGGTGCCAGGCTTTCCTTTACTTCAGCTATTACTCTGACTCCTGAATTAGATTAAATGACCCTAGGGGCATTCTTCAGTGCTCATATTGATGTTCTCTGCAGCTATTCATGGTCCTAATCTATCATCTACTAATTAGTAAAATTAACCTCTTGTATTCAGTACCTTCCACCTAACAAAATTCCTGACACTGCAGCAACCTGTCAGGAATGCTGATATTAATGAATGTATGTTATGGCAAGGGCACAAAAATCTCTGTATTATTCAAGTTGTCCAGTATGTCCTGTTACATGAGTTTGTTTCCAGACATTTGAGTAGAAATACTTTCATACAAGGAAGTTCAGAGGGAGATTAGAAAACTATTTTAAACAAGAAAATTATTTTTTTGCCTAGCATTTTCAGTTTTTCACACTAGTATTTTTTCTGTTTCTTGTCTGTCTGATGCTTTGAAATCTAACCTGCAGAAACAAAGGCACATAGGGACACAAATAAAGTCAGTGAAAGCTGAACTCAAGGTTGTGTGCTATTTAATGTTAAATACTCCACAAAATAAAGTCTTAGGGGCATCCAAAATTAGGGAAACTTTCAACTCTTAGTGACTTACTTCACCACGTGCAAAATGGATGTAAAATCTCTCTGCTAGGAGAAGTATTGTAAAAATAGATTCAAAATTTCAGTGAGAACTAACAGATGGAAGGGCTAGTACACTGAAAAAAAACCCCAACAGACATAAATTAATATTGCTTTGTATTTTAGGAGAGTTTAAAAAAAGTCTGTAATGAAGGTCCCAACAAGAAGAAACAAAGTCTCAAATAGTAAATTTAGCCAGTCACAGGTAGTCAGTCAAGTGAACAAGGCCAAGTACTAAGCCAAGCAAACAAAACCCCAGGGATTGCATGAATGAATGTCACACAGTTTTCCTAGTACTGACGTGCCAAATTAAGGTTTCATTAGTAGCTTTGATGCTGACATTTCCTAACCTGTCTTTTCAATCTTGTAGATGGTTTTTCACATGAAGTCTCCTATGTCAGATGTAAATATGTATTGTGCACATGCAGTGGCTCAGGCATCATTTTCTCCTCCTAGCCCACACACAGGCTCCCACCCTTCTTTTCTTACTTTCTAATAGATGCAGATACAACCATCTAGTACTGGTTGGTGGTGGTCCTCCAGCACATTGCATTTGATGCTATGTCAGTATTGTTTCTCCACACTCCTTTTTTAAGGATCTTTACATTAAAGTGCTAAATAAATTGTGGATCGCTTATAGAACAATCAGTGAGCATTGGCAAAACAAGTCTTACTGGTTATTAAAATATAATAAAACTGAGCTTCATTTGTAATTTTACATCAGTAAATGATCAATGACAAACACACTATTTATTACATTTATATTTCAATTTACATCTAAAACCAGGGTAGCAGTAAATGGAAGGAAAATAAATCAAGACAAGATTTCCAGTGTTATAAAACTGAAATATTTTTGCAACACAATAAAAGCAAACTATATTTTTATTCAACTTCTAATTTTGCTTCAGAAGCAAACATGTCTTTTTCAAAGTCTTGAAATCCTTAGGTTTGACACCTTTTATAATCCAAATATCTAGCCATACTGTAAGCCCCTGTGATGGATTTTTCTTTATCCGTGTTAATAACCTTCCCAGATCCTGCTAAACAGTAGATCTCAGTAGCCTCCTAACAACTAAGGTAGATTTAAGCTTGATTTTTTTAACATAAGTTAAAGCTAAAACCTGATTGGAGACTATCAGCTATACTGTTAATGTACACTAACTGGAGGAAATCTTCTGTATCTTCCCCTGTGTTTACTGGAATTAGGCAGCATACATTAAAAACAATAATTAAAAATAATGTCAATTTAGAATTATACAGTCAATAAAAGGTAATCACAGAATGGTTTGGGTTGGAAGGGACCTTTTGAGGTCATCTAGTCCAAACCCCCTGCAGGGAGGGAGCAGGGCTATCTGCAGCTAGAGCAGGTTGCTCAGAGCCCTGACCAAACTGACGTGGAATAGTTTCAGGGATGGGTCATCTACTACCTTTGTGGGCAACCTGGGCCAGGGTCTCACAACCTTCAGTGTAAAAATGTCTTCCTTCTCTCTAGTCTAAATCTCTCTCTTTTTGTTTAAAAGCATCACCCATTGTCTTATCACAACAGACCCTGCTAAAAAGTCTGTCCCCATTTTTCTGATGGGCTCCTTTAAATACTGAAAGGCCACAAGAAGGTCTCTCTAGACCATGTTGCTAAGCACCAGCAGATCAACACTCCCCCCCCAACTTGGTGTCATCCACAAATTTACTAACAGTAGACTCAATCCCCTCATCCAGGTCATCAGTAAAGATGTTGAATAGAACTGGGCCCAGTACTGATCCCTGGGGGACACCACTGGTCACTGAACACCAACTGGATGCAGCACCATTCACGCTCTCTGTGCCCAGTTGTCAAGACAGTTTTTAACCCAGCAAAAGGTGCACCTGTCCAAGCCATGGGCTGCCAGCTATTCAACACATAACCCTTCTCAGTCTCTCTACTCTTCAGTATCCTTTACTCATTGTACAGTTCTTCCTCTGAATGAATGAACTTTTCTGTAGATCTTCATTTACTTGTGTTGTTTTAATCATAAACTAGTCAATACACATTAAAATGGAATTATTTCTCTTCCATGCTTTGTAATTGATATATTCAGTTGATGTTACCACAATCCTTTGGTTACATTTGCAAAAACTCTTCATGAAAACACAAGTGGCAAACATTTCCTACATCTCCCTGCCAAAATAAATCAGTCCCATGAGGAAACATTGTCTTCCTTTAAAAATTTAATGTCACTCTTCAGTTTAAGAAAAAATGGAGAGAGATATGCAAATTTGACTTCAGAACAGATTTCACAATGTCACCTCTTTTGTGCATAGCCCCCTGACACTGTTTAAAGTTACTTTCAGTACTTGAGTTCTGAGTAGTGGTAATGACAGTATCTTGGAAGTGATTCTTCTAAAGCTTGTCTCAGCTGGCAGAGATACAATGAAGTGGGTAAAATCTGGAGATATGGCTTTTTGCTCTTAATGATGAGATTTATTTAAGAGTTCTGAATCCAAGAATTAATTCATTCTGTTTGGAAAGTAGTTCAAGAAACAGCAATAAGCATAGTCAAGAATAAGATTTAGAACTTGTTCATTCTGAACAGCCTCAAACACAAGCATTTGGTTTTCAGGCTCTCTTATTACTGGGATAACATTAACATTTTCCTTTTAGTCATTGGTCAGCACTGCTGGAAAAGTTCTGCATTCCTGAAATCATTTGGGTTAGTATCAACAGTGTTTCCATCCAAAGCAGATGACAGGGTAGTACAAGTTAGGATGCCCTGTGTAGCCCCTCTTGGAAACTGTTCTCCAGCTCATCTATGACCTTTTTCTTCCACTTTCTACAGGAGTCGAGCTCATGCCCTATTTCTCTTCCCCAACCTCTTTCTGCAAATCAAAGCCACATAGTCTCAGGTGATCCCTCTGCTCCTGTCTTTTCTGTCTTTTCCTCATGCTGCATTTTATGTCAAGCAGACCTTCTGTTACAATTTGCTAGAGTAAATTCAAAAGAGTATGATAATTATCAGGGACTGGCAAAAGTATCATACCAAAAGAGACAGAAAGGACAGGGCTCTTCTGCTCTAGGAAGGCAAAAAGAGGATGAGTGTGAGAAATGAAAATGAAGTAATACCTGGGGTAGAAAAGGAAGATAGTTCATGTGTTCTAGGACATTAAATGGTGCAGTAAGACATTGACTGATATAAGCATCAGTTAATGAAAATAGAAGGCTACAAATGTAAAATTAGGAAATAAAAGAAATTTTCCAGTATTGTTTGGCTGTGAAACATGCCAACACTGGAAGCCATTTTGGCCAAGCATTTAGCAGTACATGACAGGAACGACCATTTGCAGTTATAATAAAGATATCCAGAAGGATAACAGTTAATGCAGAGAAAGTATTGTAAAGGTTTAAAAATCATTTTACTGTGCCCTGACTATTAGGGAAGACGTGAAATGACCTCTGTCAACTGTGTGGTTTTTGCACCTTCTTCTGACATGTCTGATACTATTTACTATTATAGACAGGCTACCAGACCAGATGGATCACAAATCTGATCCAATATGGTTACTCCTTATGTTCTTAAATGAGAATTTTACCAAAAGCATATCAGGAAAGCTTTTGGAAAATCTCAGCAAACTAACACACACACAAATCTAAGAAATTGCCACCTTCTGTCTGCTAAAAGAATGTCAAAGAATAATCATTTTATTGCTGTCTAATCCAGTATGCTCTCTGCTTTTCAGGGCAACTATACTCTTCAAGCTGAACATTTCCTGAGCTCTGTAATTTTTTAGCAATTAATTCCATCTGTCTGTGAATAAACTAGTTCTTATCTGTGTTCTTCATGTTAGGTTGTATCTCCAAATGTTTTTTGCTCTGGAGCCTGGACAAAGTGTTTTTAGGGTGGGTATATTTCAATGCTGGAACAACATACATGAAAAAATTTATGACCCTTCAGTATAGCAGGTGTAACACTAATATAAAAAAAAAACCCAAACTGAAAAGGCAATGCTTATCAGAAACAGGAGGAAAGCAGGCATATTTTTCCAAGATATGTTTCTGATCCCCTTATCATACCTCTCCCTCCCAGACGATAGCATTGATAAATAACATTTCTCCCAGTAAAACTGGCAGCAGTCTCTCAACCACCAATTACTCTTGAGATTTGCAACACCCTCATCTAATGTATTTTTCTTCTACTCCCAACTCATTCTGTGTCCATGATAGCTGGATTATTGAACGCCTGTAGGAGTGCTGAGTGTGTTACATGTGGACAAGACCTGGCTCACTTGCCCTTCTCCACACTTAAGACACTCTCAGGCACAGGGCATATAGGTGTGCCTAAAGAGCTATTCACTGCTCCCTCTCCCATTCAGTAATATTTTACACTCATTTTGCACAGAGAAAAGGATACAGTGAAAAATCAAGTCAATTATCCCCCAAAACTGACAAAACAGCTTCTGTCAAGACACATTAAAGTTTAGCAGCGACTTCAGGGTGGGACAAGAGAGGTCTGCCACACAGTGCCTGAGAGGCCATGTATATATTATTTCCCAGTGGATTGGTCCCCTGGAGGATATGGACATTTCCCTAATTGAAACTAGTCTAAGAACAAGCCTCATGACATTGCCTCCGTTATGCTCCATACTGAATGTCAATCCCACTGGATGCAGATTTACAAACTACCCAGGGACATAACATCTCTATTATTTCCCAACCCATTCTCCCTGCGACAAGGCAGTACAACAGTACAGTATGGTTGAGTATAGAACAACTGACACATTCCCAGCACACTAGGAAGGTTTTCTTCTTACACCTTGATCCATGGGTCCCAAAACCAGAGAAAAACTGTGACATAATGCTGTAACTGAAGAGGATGTATTTTTCTCCATGGTTGCAACCATATGCTGTGAACACATCTTTACCAATATACCTTAACAGTTGTGGCATGTCCTTTCTATGATTTAATGTAGAGGCTGCAACCCCATTCTACCCTCTGATAAACAAAGACCCAAGCATTCAATGTGAAGAATGGGAGTGAGATGTGGCCACATAGATTACTAGCTACTTCATTCACTTCATGGCCTCGTCTGACCCACCTGAATGTATGTTTGTGTATATATGCATGTAATAGTATAGGAAGCCTTATAACAACAATATGCCATAAAATATCTGTGTAAGATGAGATTTTAGAGACATGGCAAAGTTATTGGCAGCACAGTGGGCAACATGAGGACCCCATAACAGCGCTTTGTATAGGCTGAACTTCTCAAGTGATTCTTTGACATTTCTAAAGGTATCTTCAGTAGGTGCCAGATGCATGAATATATTCATCATCTTGCAATAGTCTCTCACTTCCAGACTGCACCCTAGATTGCTTTCTCCTGATTATCTATCATACCCGTATCTTTTGTTAAGGTCTTGTAGTTTTGCTTCTCTAGGTACAGAGGTATTAAGCAGCTCAATGCCCTTTGTGAAAGGAAGACCATTATTTAGAACAATTGCAAAGAGAGAAGGCTCTTGGGTAATGAGACATATGTCTTGTCTTTTAGCATGTGTAGCAATATTCTCAATAGAAAGGTTGTGTTACTTTCCTGTTTGATCTTGCCACAGCCCTCTGTTAAAAAAAAAATTAAAAATCAATAAATTGATTCAGAAAAATATAATAACCTAAAACACCAGAGTTTGCCTTTGTGAGTTAGGTCATAGATAGGGTTGATAAAATATTGACATCTCTGAATTACTAAGTTAGTACACAGCAATTCTAGATAAGCAAGAGCTATGGGCTTGGATGTTCAAAACTGAAAAGGGATTTGGGGCCAGTCTTGTAAGGTGGGTTGTGTCTGGGAGACACCTTAACTGCCGAGTCCCACAATTAGAACGGGCTGGGGAAGGAGGAGTCAGATGCTGAAATGAAGGTGAGCTAAGAACATGCATGAGAGAAGGCCAGTTGTACAGAGACAAAGACCTGGAACAAAAGGATCCTGAGGAAACCAGGGAATTGAAGGGCAATACACTACTTTTACCCTTTTGAGGCTGGCAAGCTGGGAGCAGGAGCTGTGCCTGGGACTGCAGGAGGCAAGGAGCTAGGATTGAATATCCTGAGGATGGCAGCAGAACCAGAGCAAGAAATAAGTGATGGGCTGAGCAATGAGGAGGGAGGATCAGGATTAAGGCTGGTGATTGGAGGCTGGCAATTGAGAGGCGCAAATTTGTAACACAGGAGAGGCCACTCTAAGCAGGGCAGAATAGTTTACTGGGCTGCTTCATCCAGCTGAGAACCATATCAAAAGCTCAAAGTATACCTTTGCTGGTTGCATTTTTCAAGTTCTGATGGTTGATAGCTGGACAGCTGCAAATTTTGGTTATTGTAGGGTGAGAATGCTGCAAAAATGACATTTATGTTCTTTGTGTGGAGAATTAAATGAAGTAGCCTGGTTTGCCAAGAGGAGGTACAAATAGAAATACCTAAAGGGTCTTCAAATAGTGTATTTGGAAAACTGAGATACCTTAAATAGTTAATAACCTTGGAAAAAAAAGTGGGCATTAGTTACTGGAATGATATATCTCTATTTGGCAGCAAGGATCCTTTTTACCAATCTCTACTGTAATGTGTGTATGACATGGTAGTTGAAAGAGCAGAGGAGCAATACAGAAATCAGGGAGACCACAGACTAATACAGAGTTTCATCTGCATGGGAATTAAAACTGAGTGAATAAACTGAAGAGGTGATTAACCAAGAAGCATGTGAAATACAGGTCAAAGAGTGAATTTAACAGTGAACAAGGGGTTATAGGCATTTATAGTTAACAGGGCCTTGTTACTGAACAGCGGTAAGAAAACTGGTTGGAATCACCAGCTGGTGTAAACTGTCACCATTTGTGTTATGTCCTTTGAGTAGCACCAGTTTATACTATCCAAGAGTCTTACTCCTCACCAAGAACATAAAAGATAAAACACTTTGGGATGTTAGCTTATCTAAGCAGAGGTCACGAAGGCTGTATGTGTACGTGTTTTAAGAAGCTTCATTTTGTAAGAGAGTAAGGTCCTCATCCAGCCATCCCAGGAAAAAAAGAAATAGGGAGTGGAGAAAGGCCCACTCAGGCATAACACAAGAGAAGCCCAATGAGGTGGATCATTTTGGAGGTGGGTACTTCTTTCAGAGGGGATGGCTGGATGGAGGCAGACAATGACACAGCCATATTGCACAGCAGAAAGTGAGATCCCTGAGCTAGCATCAAGCCAAATCAGCACCAGAACGAATATGGCTGTGTATGTGCTATGGGTTAGCTAGCCCTGCTGGGAGATGGGACATGACTGGCCCAATTAGAAGCACCATGTGACAATGGCTGTGCTTCTGTGCTGGCTTAGGACAGAATTGTCTTTAGCAGGTACAGCATTGTCCGTTAACCAGGTGTTTAATAGACTCTTCATTTGCTGGGGGGAGCACCTGTACATGCAGTTTTTACCAAAAATTATTTTCACTGTGATGGAAAATGAAGAGCAAGAAAACCCTTCAGGAGAGGAATAGGTGCTGTTCCTGACCTTCCTTTCACACCCAAACACCAGACTATAACTGGAGCTCCACACAAGGGTACAGTCAGAGACAGCATATTCATGTCTGGTTTGGCAGGAGGCTACTCTTCAATGTTGCCAGAGCTGCCTGCTGGAGCCCCGTGCTCTGCCCCTGGCAGGAGCATAGTGCTATCAGAGCTCTCCAGACAAGGCTCCTGTGTGACCCAGTGTCAGCACGAGGAGGGGATCAGGGTGGGGTGGGAGACTGGGAGGTGTTTGGGTGGGGTGCTCGGGAAGCTGGGGATGTGCAGGGGCTTCAAAGCTCTGCCTCCATCTGTGCAGGACTCCTGAGATGGCGTCACCTGCTGAAGTGCTCAGTCCTCAGGGAGACTGAGACTACCCCAAAAGGGGTCTGGTTGGACAACACAGCTGTACTGTATCCTGTGCACACTGTATCCTCAGCTCATCTTCCTTTTGGCTGGTCATGATGCTCTTAGTGCTGACTGGAGTATGGTGTATACTGGAGTATGCATATACTGTACATTGGTTGTTAAGCTCCAATTCTGTACATCATTGGAAAAGAATAAATAATAGTAATGATCATAATAAAAATAAAATTAAAAAGTAATTATTTATAATGAATTATGTTATAATTCATTAAATTATAATTCCCATAGTGATTTATAACGAATTAAATAAGGAATTTAATAGCGATAAAATAAGGAAATAGAGATGAAACAATGAAAAAATAAATAAATACATAATAATTAAATAATGTACCTACTCTGTTGTAAAATGTGGTTGATTTTTGCCAACAGAAACTGAGATGTACAAAACAAGGTAATGAAGGGAGGTTTTGTCCCTGTTTTCTTGTCCTGCCCCACAAACAGTTGTTGGTTCCATGAAAACTTCCCATAGCAGCACCATTGGGGTTTACAGGCACAATGTCATGAGAACAACACTATGAAAATAATGGTATGAGAAAACTGAAGGAGAAATATTCGAGAGGCTTTGAGAAATACTGCCCCAGCAGCTTCAGAGAAAGGTTGTAACAATGCTACATGCTTGCCATTTGCAACTCTTAAGGTACCCAAGTACCTGTGCAGCACAAGTACTGGAGGTTTGTGATAGGGTAATGAAATTTCTCCAAGAACTGGCCAGGGATCTTACTGGAAACCATGGCTGTATAGACCATGACATAGTGGGAGCTCAAGATCATGAGGAGCATAAGGAAGCCCTGGGGCTCAAAAGAGCAGACTTCTTCCTCATACCAGAGAAGGGAGAAGTCCACATTCCAGGAGAATGATACATATTATACTTAAACACAGAGGAGGGACAATTTGAGGACCTACAGACATGTCAGACTCAATTCAGTTGCTGGGAAAATGATGAAACAGATCTTCTTGGAAGAAATTTTTTGGCAAATGAGTGAGAATAAGATGAGCAAGAATAGTCAATATGAATTCATTAAGATTAAATGATGCTTAACCTATCTGATTGATGAATTGTCAGAAAAGGTAAGAGCCAACAATGTTGTCTATGTCGACTTTAGTAGGGCTTGTGACATGGTTTCCCACAATAACCCTGTGCTATGCAAAGCACTGCTCTGGCTGGCTTACTGGAGAAAGAGGCTCTGTCTGGCTGGACAGGGTAGATGTTCCAGCTGTCTGGACAGGGCAAGTTGATCCAGCTGGGCTGCTGGGTAAGACAATCTGGCTGTCCAGATGGGGTGAGAGTTGTCTGACTGGGCAGCAAGAGTAAATGCTCTGGCTGGCCAGATGGAGTTGTGGCTCTGGCTGGCTAGCTGGAGAAACAGGCTCTGTCTGGCTGGTTGGGGAAAAAGAGCACTGGCTGTCTGCCTTGGGTTGAGACTCTGGCTGGCTGGAGAAACAGGCTGTGGCTGCCTGGCTGGGGAAAGCTGCCCTGGCAGGCCAGACAGGGAAGATGATCTAGTTGTCTGGCTGTGAAGTGAGGCTCTGACTGGTAGTGGATCAGATCTTGATTTCAGAGCAAAGCAATTCTGGGTTGTCTGAATGAGATTATTTTTGGTGATCTAGCAAGGTTTGATAATTTATCCAATTAAAATGACAATTCAAGCACGGGGTAGTTAAAAACAAAGTACAAAAAAAGAAGATAAAAGTGAGAATTGTCTTTGAGGACCTTTTTTTTTTTTTTTCTGTGCTGGATTTTTTTGTCATATTAGTGAAATTCTTGTAGTTAATGTCCCACTGTTTAAGGATGCATTAATTGTTATGAAATTAACAGCCCTTTTTGTCTGGGAGGACAATAGTATTTTTGTTCTCCAGAATTATTCCCACATGCTATTGAACAGTCTAATCGGCAACCTTTTAAATCTATGCTGTTTCATAAAGCAGTTGAAGGAGAAGCTGTGAATTAGTATTTCTGGAGCTGTGATCTCAATTCTAGGTTTTGCAGTTCTGGAAGCTAAAAAACACAAACCCCATGACACAGTAATTGCAAGCTCAGGCGGCCCAAGTCCTGCATCTCATCTGACACACAGACAGGTACTCCAAACTTTTTTCATCAGCTGGAGTGAATACCTTATCTGGCCTCTTGTGTCCTCTGTAGTGGCATACAGTTTACCAGGGGTTTCTGTAGTGTCTCCAGCTGAGTTATTCTCTCTTGAGTTACCACTACAATGTCATTGAGCATCTCTTAGAGTCTGGTTAAAAAAACCAAAAACGTAACAAGGAAACTTCTAGAGCTTTCATCTCCATAAATATTTTGATAGTTTGGATTTTTTTTTCATTCTGTTTAAACAAAGTATTGTTAACTGATTCACAGAATTGGAGGCAAAATTGCTAGTTCTTCCCCAGCAGAGAAAAGTATCATTGTCTCCACTAGCATTTCGTGCAATGGAAAACTATGGTCACATGCTGGGATCACACCTGCACACTGTTACTTGCACAGCCTCTACCCATGTTCTTTTCCTAGGCATACATAGTACAATTTTCTACCCCTTCCCCATGGACTGTGATGCATCATTCTTGCTGTGATGTGGTATATTCTCTATCTTGCCCACAGTGGATCTAATGTGCCATATTGAGAACAGTGCTTCATACTTAGTCATAACAAACAGATACTGATCATCACCACCATCTTACTTGATATAAGATCTGCTGACAGAGATATCTTAGGATGAGGTGTTTGGGGAATGAATCATGTGGCCAGCTTGCATTGAAGCTGTGATCTCCAAATCTTTGTGCTCTTATGCTACATGCTTATTTTCCATCTCTATGTATGTATTTGGTGTCTCCACCCCAGTCCTTCTGTGGTTATTTACCTTGATTTGTGACAACTTTTGAACTCTGATCGGTTTCTCTAGAATCTCAGTTCCTTCCCTGACGATTTTATGCATTCTTTCCCTTTTGTCATCCAAGACTTGATGAAAGATTGAGCAGGATCCTTTTTCTGACAGATCCTCTCAGTTTGAGACCTAACCACATTTTTTTCCTCCAACTATCCTAATGAGGATGTATGCTCAGTAATTGCCCAGGTCCTCTCACTTCCTGTATTTCAATTCATTTGCCATGACTATGCTTCCCCAGTCCTCTAAGACATCTCTAAAGGTAATTCAGAAATGGTTTTAGCTAGTTTCCAGAGTACTTGAGTAAATTTCATCAGGTTCTTTAATATA
>JANHFX010012106.1:75332-154279 GCA_027560015.1 Chloroceryle amazona | reverse complement strand
AACCGCGCCGGCCCCCAGCCACCCGCCCCCACCACCCCCACCCCCGCGCTGCCGGGCCACGACGGGGACAGGACCGGATGCCGCCGCGTGGGCCCCGGCTCCCGCCGGTCCCCAGCTCCCCGGCCCCGCCGGAGCGCAACTCCGTGTTTAACCGGGGCAGCTCGGCGTGGAGGAGCGGGGCAGCGGGCCGTGCGTGCACATCCTGCGGGCGTCTGCTGCCGTGCGCACCAAATCGGGAGCAAAACGGGCTGTGGACACCAGGAACCCTCTGTGCCTGTTCCTTAAAGTCGGACTGACCTTTATAATGAGTTTCCTATATGGGTCAGTAGTCGGCCCCGCTCCAATGCGTAAACTAAGTCGAAATTAGACTCTGGTAGCCTTCCAAGGGCAAGAGCACTGTTTGGGGTGCTGTGTACATCGCATGTAACATGTAAGACCGGGGGAGGGAGGGATTTCTGCTGTAAGCTCTTCGTTTTAAACGTGTAGCAATATGGTTAAGAGTGTTGAGATGGTCTTCAAAAAAAACGGTGGATTTAGGTCTTAATGGGTTTGGAGTCTGATACAGCTTTTTTTGTTTAATACCTTGCTGCACGCAGTTGGAGTGGGAAGGCAGCTTGCAAAATCTGAAATTCATGCTCGTATTCGTGAACTGAATCTTCAGTCAGATCTGCTAGGTTGGGTTTTTTTTTCCTGGAGAAAATGAAGGCAAAGAGCTAGGTTCACTCAGCGGCTTATGGGGAACCTGGCACTTCTCCCGTTAACTTAGAGGTGATCAATCTTCATTGGGATCAGGCAGACCCATCACGGAAAACACACAGCCTGTTTGTCTTTATTATTGGGGGCTTTGTTGCATCATGGGCTGGAGAAATTCCAGTTTGGACTCTTGTCCAACAGATTTGCCATCAGATGGGGATAAGTTGATGACATTTCCAACCCAGAATGAAATAGTGTAATTACTGGGTGACTTTTGAGGAAACGAGAGTCTGTGAAATAGAAAAAAAAAAAGTGTGTGGCATAGTGGGGAGGAAGACCGAGGGAGAAACAAAAGAAAAAGTGGAAAACTGAGAACGGGGAAGGACAAAAGGAAATCTGGACTCTATGGTTTCATCAGCAAGGTTATTGTGCTGTACGCATTAAAACGTAATCATCCCATGTTGTTCCTTTTGCTAAACCAAAGCTGACATACTTGGTTGTTTGTTTTTTGTTTTTGTTTTTCCATTTGAGGTTATGATGACAGAGAAAACGATCTCTTTCTCTGCGACACCAATACCTGTAAATTTGATGGGGAGTGTTTAAGGATTGGAGACAGTGTGACTTGTGTCTGTCAGTTCAAGGTAAGAAGATTGATATTTCATTCTCTAATTCACTAATGAGACTACAAATCAAGGATCTCCCTTTATAACCTATCACTTGGCAATTTATTTCTCTACGTGCAGAGAAGTTAGAAGGAAAACCTGGCAGCATGTTTAAAACCTCCTGGCAGGAGAACCAACTGGTGTCAAGAAGACCTAAGTTTCTCTGGGAAAATGCAGACACTGTGGCTTTAAATGTCCCTTCGAGTCTGCAGTTTCAGGTTGTGCCTTTCTGATTTTTAGTCTCTGCCCTTTTAACGAGGATTTAGAGCCCTTTCTAAATTCATTTCTGATACAGATCATGGCTTATTGTATTCGGAGTTCTGATCTAGTTAAAGAAATGGATCTGTAATGTGCTTATGCAATATTTCAGGAAGGGCTGCATAGTGACAATGCTTCTGCCTCTTTATCTGCCCAGCTGATCAGATTAAGGAGCAATCCCTCTGTTCCAAAATCATGAACTTCCTCCGGGGTTTTTTATAGTTTTAGGGGGGCCATTAGTGAGTATTAGGGCTGGGGGGGTTCCTTCTGTTTCTTCCCTCTCCCTCTTGCAGCTACATCTCAACCTCAGGCATTCTCAAAGTCAGACGATTTCATTATCGAGGATTCCATTTAATATGTTTTAGCCAACTCGCAAACCAGCTGCGCTTCACATAATGACCTGAATAAAACCCGAACAAATTAAAGGGGGTTTTAAGCATGTACCAGCACATCTTGTATGTATGTTTATGCCACTGTGATTTCGTGAGTTTCAGTGTGACCCTGTGTAGTTGTGGAACTTGTAACACCGATTTGAGTGTTTACAGTAGAGCAGGCCAAACAGTGCACAGTTCAAGATCGTGCACATCTGTAATGATTAATTTATTATAGAGCTTTGATAGACTATTCGCTTTGAAGCATCACAAGTATTATTTATATTTCTGGAGCCAAATGTGCCTTTAGAGCAACACTTCCAAGTGATAAATCCCTTAATTTAAAACAAAGAAGGTGTTTTCTGTAGGAAGAACGAGACAGTTGTTTGCTAAAGTGCTCGTGTCTCCTGTGTTGGGAGAAAATTCATATTGACCACGGGCTTTTCTACTCCATTTCTAGTTTGCATGCAATCTGAAATTCAATGTGAGAATGCTGTTTTGAGCATTTGCCTTGGCTCAGCATGTGCAGTGATTTGAGAGTTGGTCTGGTTTTCTCTTTCTAAGAAAGATCTGTAATATAGCGAGACATCTGTGACTTGTCCCATTGCCTGGTGGTAAGCTAAGGCAGATGTTGTGCCATGAGCATTGGGAACTTAGAGCAGCCACAGAGAGCATGTGGGTCTTCTTTTTGGTCCCATTTAATGTTGGCATAAAGCAATGGAGTCATAGTCTAGAAGGGGAAAACTCAGATGTTGCTGTCAGCATGGAAGAAGGCATTAGGAGTGCTCTTTTCCCAAGGAAGGGTGCTGGTCCCTGGTGATTCAGGGTAAATGAAGCTAAGTAAATCTCCCTGGGGTGTGTTGTCTCCTCTTTGAGAGGTGAATGCTGTATATGTATGTATGCTGAGCTGAGCAGTGCTGTAAGGGGCAGTTGAAACAAATGTAAGGAAATCAGATAATTGGTATATGAGTATGTAAATGAGATCAGAAGGAGGAGCTGGACAATCGTGGGCCTGATCGCTAGTAAATGGGTTGAAATCAGCAGTCATCTTTGCGTCAGGCCCTGTAAATCCCTCCCTTTGTCTTGGTTTGGACCCTCCACAGAGCCGCAGGGCTGGCTGTGACCTTGGAGGGCAAATTACCTGTGGCTGATCCTGTGCCAGCGCTGTGAAGGGCGGTGTGGTGCCGGGGGCTTCTGTAGTCAAACACGTCTGCTTTGATACAGGCAGAGCTTGGGGGGATGTTAGCTTCTCTTGTAACATCAGTGGACGTTGTGACAAGCCAAAAAGATACACCACCAGAGTAGAAAATTAATTTCTAGTACAGTGTCTGAGGCTGGCTGAGTAAGGCAGAGCCAGCTGGGTAATTTACGTCACGAGTAAGGGGGTCCTCCATCAGAATTCAGGTGCCCCGTTTCGGTGACAGCTCTCTGGGGTGATAGTGAGCAAATCAATAGCAGACTCCTCATCACTATAATTACTTTTTATGTTTTCTCCAGAATTTGCCAGGGGCTTTAACTGCAGCTTGAGAGAATAGACAAGGACAGAAAGCTAATTTTGCCTCCATACTGTCAAGAAGTCAAGGACTGGCCAGCCTGTGTCTTGAGGGGCTGGGGGAAGTAGAAATGGGGAGCAGGATTGCTGCAATCTTGGTTTTGTTCTTTTTCAAACCTGAATGACAGATGCAGTATGTTTGTCCAAGTGGAGTTACAATTAATTTTTGTTTTTTTGAAAGGGGTATGATCAGACTGCTCTGGAACACCTGAAAGATTTTCATATTGGTTGACTCTCTTGTCATACTTCACTGCAAAATGATAACCTTTTCACCGACTCCTCACAGTGAGGCATGCATTGCATTGGAAAGCACCATGTCCTGCTCTGAGCAGTAAATGCAGACCCATCTCTTGCTCAGGGCAAGGCTAGACCTTGGTGCTGGCAGGGAGGGAAGGCACTGGGCCAGTGCTGGCTTCAGCAGTGAGGCTGAGCATGGGGGAAACCACCACCCCTTCCCTCCCTGAAGAAAGCAAATTCAACGGGTCCACTGGCAGGTGTAGAGCTGTGCCAGGAAGCATGTGGTCAGAGACATGGCTTGCTTGGGACTGTACCCCAGTCTGCCCAAAGCCATAGACTGGGCAGTCTGAGTTCTCTTCCCGTTTAGATGTCATGAACATACTCAGAAATAGATCAGGGTATTTCCCTCAGGGTTGCATGGCTTTTCTCTTTAGTCACCAAAACTGCAGACATTCACTGTTTCTAAGGTGAGGATGGAGTCCTGTTTACATGTGTCTTGGATCCCTCACATGCTTCAGTGTTTGTGGAGCTAGAACATCACCTTGCAGCTTTATATTATATTTCCAATAATTTATATTGTATTATATTTTCATGCTACTTGGTTCAAGACGTAGGTGGCATTTTGGCAGTAGCTAATCCATGGGAGTGGGAGGAGGTCAGACTTTGAAGGGTGTTACCAGGAGCAGGAATTACCCAAGTTACCATTTTCTTTAGAAAACAAACCTTACGCTTTCAGTTCCCAGCGCTGACCCCAGTGCTTGCAAAGCTGGTTTGTCTCTGACTCTTACAGTGGACACTTGAGGCTGCTAGTGCTGGGGAATGCAGCCTCTGGCTGATACTTGCTGTACTTTGCTACATCCTTTTCCCTGCTTTACAGCTGTATTTTTAAAATGTGCATGGATAAGAGAGAAATGGACAGTATGACACTGTGCTGCTGGGTTTAGTGGAAGTTTTGACATGGATTTTCCTGAGTCCTTCATCAAGTCCTTACTTGAGGGTTGGAGGATCATTTGTGCATCTGGGGCTTGGTTATTGAGCCTTAAACCAATGCCAAAGATGTGTCGCTAGACACTGTCAGGAAATCTTCTGTGGTACGAGCAAGAAGTGTTTCATGATGGTGAAGAGCTGTGAGTAGCAGATTCAGCACAGTCACAGGGTCTAGCTCTAGTGGGTTAGGAGTAACCTGGTGACTAACATCTCAACCTTCTCATCGTTGGTCGTGTTTTCTTTCTTGGGTAACCTCCACTACAGTTTCATAGAGGCTTTCAGAGCCATCCCAGCTCAAAGCCAAGTCGGGATCCATCTGGAAAATCTCATTTCTTTCTTTTTTTTGTGGCTTCTGCCTTTTCCATCCAAGTACTCGTTGTCTAAAGGCAGTGGTGGGATGAGTGAGCAGCAGATGAAGAAATACATTTGACCATCACAGTTTAAGAAAAGGCTGCATTGCCTGTGCTCATCATGGAGTAGCCTCTACTTCATCTGATGGAAGCCAAGCTTGAGTGTGGCAGGAGCCACAGAAAAGACGGAGAAGCTTCTGCCAGGAGAGTTAATCCTTCCTAGAGCCCTGGTGTGTCTCAAATGTGTTTTAAAATTGCCAAGCTTTGGAAGAAGCTCCAGCCTAGGTCACAGCAGCTCTGTCACTCATTTATGCGGAGCAGGATTTAATTCTTGCTGCTGTATGCTGTCAGTGTAGGGCTGCCTGGCCTTGCAGATTTGCAGCTAAGTCAGTGTGAAAGATGTTCTCTTTCTCTGGTTGAAACCAGCAGAGAGTTTGCCAATGTGTATTTGGGGAACAGGATCCAGAAAAGTTTCTATGTGAAACAGAGCCTTTTGAGATACTTGGGGCCAAATGCTGCACAGATCGCTCTGACAAGAAGTCCCGTGGGTGCCCAGCAGATAGCATGTCTAAAGCAAGCATCACTTGATCCTTCAAGCTTTAAAAAAACCTCACGTGATTGTGCTAATGGTCCTGATTAAGTATTCCAGATCAGCCTCCAGCAATTGCTGTTGAGCTTCTGGATGAAGCATTTTCTGCTTGAAACATTGCTCAGATTTGGAATGTAATGGTGAAAATAGCATAGAAACACTCTTTAATCAACTGTTTAAAATCTCTGCGTGGCCGAGCCCTTTGTTCAGAGTGGAAGGAACAGATTTCTACTGTTAGAGCTGCTGATTTTCTCTCTTGTTCCAAGGGAAGTGAACGCTGGGGGTAGTCAGCAGCTTGGGAAGATTTAAGAAAATACAATGCATAAGGAAAATGTCATTTGATTTGGCCCAATCAAAATGTCACTCTGACCAACTATGAATAATTTCTTGGCAGCTGCTCTGTGTGGAGGCCTGCAATTAATGCAATCTATGTAATTGTTTGTGTTAATCACTTCTGTAGTCATTTACTTTAAAGCATGTGTGATGTTTATATCCCTGGAATTTCGCTTGTACATTTGATGTTGTGCCTGCTGAACGCACCTCAGACACTTTGTGGCATAATGCACCTGAATAGGAAGGGTGTGATTTCTTTTTAATTTTTTACTTCAATTTAAGCAGAGGTGAACATTTGTAAATAATAATTGTGATCATTCCATTTGTTATAATTAAACAATGAGGCATACCAGGAGTATGGTAATCATGAGATAATCGTTTCCCTGCTATAATTACCATGTACAGGGTACATCCAAGTATTTCTGAGCCTCTGAGCATGATTATCTTATGATAACTGCACCCAGTAGGTTGCCCAATTTTCCATATAAAATGGAATTATTTTTATTAAAATTAACAAGAGAGGGCAAAGCTGCCTTTCAGTGGCAGAGGGAACAGAGCAGGTAGTTTGCAGAGGTGAGCAGGAGTTTGAGCCAAAGGTGGGGTGTGTGGTTTGAGTAGCTTCTGTGCTCTCTGGTGCCCTGACCCAGCTGGCTGCCGTGCTGCTGGCTGCTGGCCACCGTGGGGAGAGATTGCACCTTGGTGGAGCATCCTGGCCGCAGCTTGTCAGCAATGGCAATGTCCCTGCAGAAAGAGGGATGGGTTTGGATGATAGGTCTTTCAGAAATCATTTCCCTCTGTCCAGAAAGTTCTAATTATAGCTCGATACTTAAACAGAGAGTTATACATGTGCAGGCAGACGCTTCTGTGTGGGCAAAGGACTATCTCTGTAGCAGGGAGGGTGCCTGTGTGCAGGAGGAGGGGAAAAGCCTGTTGGTTACAATTTGTCTGTGATCATCCAATGGAAACACAGGAGCTGCTATTGCAGATGCGAGGAGCCCTTCGCTCCTTCCCCGGGAATGCCCCCACCTCCTTCCCACAGGGAGGGAGGTGGGGTCATTCCCAGGGAAGGAATGCTCCTCTACCATTTGTCTTTTTAAAAATCCCCCCTCCATCTCCCCTGGTAGCTGTAAAGGTGAAGAGAAGGGTCGGTGTCTCCCTCTGTGGTGTTTTCCCAGGGTTATTAAAACTGGAAGGGAGTGGGGGGAGCGGGGGGCACTGAAATGGATGCTGTGCCACCCCTCCTGTGTGACTGACACCGCTGCTCTCTATCCATTCCCTTCAGTGTAACAATGACTATGTGCCCGTGTGTGGCTCCAATGGTGACACCTACCAGAACGAATGCTACTTGAAACAGGCTGCCTGCAAGCAGCAGAGCGAAATACTCCTCGTGTCCGAAGGATCATGTGCGACTGGTATGTATAATGTGCTCCAGCCTGCCCACAGACCTTGCCATGCCCCTGAATAACACAACCTGGGGATGCTAAAAGCCATTTGCATCCCTGCTTTGAATTCATGGTGGGTCAATTCTTTGCAGTCTTAGGCATGAGAAGTTGCTGCCATCTTTCCCCTTTAAGTAGCTAACTTAGTACAGGCTCACAGTCAGTGATACAGTATAGCCTTGACACTGCTTTGAAGACTGAAATACACAAGCTGATTTCTTTTTTTAGTACATATCTTGCACTCCTGATCATCCCGCACGCTGCGTACGCTTCTGAGTTGTTACAGCGAGTAACTGGAAGCAGATTAAATGAGCAGATGTCTGATAAATGGGCATCTGGATTATCACAAACCTCTCCATAATCTGGAGAGATAGAACAGGAGCATTATTGCCTGCAATCCAGTTTCTTGGGTTTTTCTTTATGCATCTACAACCATATTCCCAGGTGGTGCGATTCAGCAGACCACTGGTTGTAGTGAGCCCTGTCAACTTAATACGAGCTGAAGATTTGGCCCAAAGCACGCTTAACAAACAGGGTTTTTTCTCTGAACCTGTTGGAAGAATTTATGAAAGAGCATATGTGAAAACTGACTGGCATTCAAGAAATCTTTGCTTAACTCTGAGCTTTGCGAGCTGTTTGTGTCTCTGCTTTTATGAAACAGCTGGAAAGGTGAATGAGCAAAATCAATTGGGAAAACAGAGTTGCTTATGTTCAGGAGTTCTTGATGTTTTCCTTTTGTGCTTAGTATCTGTGAGAGGTGGGCAGTGAAGTTAACTTGAAAAGAGCAGGAGGAGTTAGCTTTTGTTCTTGAGAGAATTCTTTAAACGTAAAGCAGACTGAGGATGGAGGAGTCAAAAAAAAAGTGCATTAGACAAACTTTTTGCAGTGCTGTAATTTTGTGTGTCATACATCTGAGAGCAAATAAAACTCTTTCCCTGGAAATGTTCTCCTGAAGCTGTTACCTGACAATTTTCCAGAGGAAAAAAAACATGTCCTGCAATTTTTTCTGCCTTAAATTGATAATAAGCAGAGCTCAGGATGCCAAAGCCTAATGTGGGCATAGGATTTATCCAACTTAGTAAATTCTCCCAACACAGCAACTGGTCTCTTTTGGTTGAAATTATTTGATTAAGGGGATAATTTTAGTGCATTGCTACATCTTTTCTTAGAGCTTCTTGCCTACTGGCAACAGCCGTGTTGAAAGCATTCTCTTTGAAACACATAGTGGATTTCAGAAGTGGAGAAGGAAACAAACCACCAACAACAAAAAACATGCAAACCACAAACAAACAAAACTAATAAAGGGCTTCCATGAAGTCTTGATCGTTTGGCCTGTTTTTTTCTTTTACCGAGGAGGAGGCTCCACGGAGAAGGGAGCAGCCACGTACCTCAGCTTTTCTCCATGGATGGGGCACGATGAAGGTTTGCCAGACCCCCAGTAGAGACTTGGGCTGCTGAGAGGTCCAGCAGTGAGCAGCTCTCCTGGCTGTGAGCATCAGGGGCCTGGGCATTGAAGGGTAGAAGCTGGAGGAGAAACACGGGTCCTTTTCCTTCAAAGAGACAGAGAATATGGTAGTTCAGGAGGCAGATGACAGCAGGCATTCATTTCTTTCCCTGTGCTGGAGAGACCTGGCACACCTGGAAGAGCAGTGCTTGCCAGAGCCATCAGGGCATTGTCCTGAAGATATCTTTCTTTCCTCTTTCCCCAGTAGCTCATTTGGGAAGGAGTGTCAGGACAGAAGATCAGATGAGGAAAATGCAGGAGATGGTCACTGAGAAAACACCATTGTTTTCTGTTCTCTTTTCCAGCCTCCCTTTGCATCTATCCTAAGCAGTCTTGCTTTGTAAATCCACCATTTTAAGCCATTCTTGTGACAGGTTTATTTAAATAAAGTTTGTTTTTTTTAACTTTGAGCAATGACAACATGTACAGACCAGTTCTGATCCACCAGATCTTGCTGTCAGTAAATTAAACAGTTCATAAGGTAAATGGATCGTAAAGCAGCCTTTCCAAACTCTTTTCTTTTAATCTTGCTGCTGCTGAATGGGTAACCCCTCCTCTAAGGGGGGGAGGATGGGATGAGAGTCTCCCTCCCTTTTCTGCAAAAGAACCACATCTTAGAAATGATTTTTGGTAACCCTACATGTGTGCTCATTTCTGTGCTTTGCCTTGCTTAGAAAGTTTCCTAATGAACCTTGGCAGTTCCCTGATGTTGCACTTTCTAAATGCCTGACTCTTGTCAGCCAACAAAATATCAAGCAGAGGAAAAAGAAAGCGCTCGATTTTGAAACTTAGCAATACCATCAAGAAAAATGGCATTTGAATCATTTATCTAAAGAGTTGGAATAAACCATTGGAATTATTATTACTCAAACTAGTTACGATCTGATATCACAGTCTTGTAAAGATAATGACATCAATTTCCAGTTGGTCCTTTCTCAAACAAATGGTTTTAAAACATTCTCTTTGATCGTGAGGGTTTAGTAGTAGCCAAGTGAAGTAACTTTGCACAACTGTTGGGAACAAAGCTTTATCAATCTCAGTACAGCAAAAGGAGGCAGAGGCTTAAGAGGACGTTGCAGCACTCCAGGGCTTACGTTATTTTAGTCTGATACCGAGACTTTAAAGAAAAAAGAGTTGAGACATGAGAAAGATGGCTTGAGTGAACTACGTTCAGATTAGATCTCTATAATTTACCCAGGGATGACATCAAATGTAGGGTGCACTGTAATACACTTAACTGAACAGTCTTGCTTTGCATACTTAGAGGATATCCTGTAGCAGATGAATATAAATTTATTTCTGTTATTTCCTCAGATGCCGGCTCAGGATCTGGGGACGGAGGTAAGAGCCATCTTTTATTATCTCTCTGCTTAAATGTACACACGTTGTCTTTCACAGTTTCAGATCGCAAGTGAATATGCTTTAGTTATACTACATACTGTCTTTTGTTCAGCTTTTCCTCTAAAGAAAGCTGTATTTTGCATTTCAGTCATGCTAGAACCTAATAATGATATGCTGTTTTCTAGGGAAATTCAGAAAGCTGTTTTACTTCTTGTAGGACTTGGAATTATTCATAGATTGTGCTAGGAGCTCTATCTCCATCTACTGTTACAGTTGCACTCATTTGTTTTGTGTTTAGAGTAATATTTCTTTTGCTTTTAAAATGTGAACCAAATCCTTGGCTCCTCCTCGCCGGAGGATTCAAGCCAAATATTTTGTGGTACCAGAGAGTATTCTTTCTAAGATAGGAAGAGGTGTCACAGGGAAAGAACAATGTGTTTTTCTAAGACCAGCAACAGCAAAAACGAACGTGGAAATAGCCTGAACTCTTTGCTGCATATATGGGATACTGTTAAATGTAGGCAGACCTGCATTTAGGATGTTTTTTTTTTTTATTTCACAGGTACAACCTTTATAGATTTGCTTGTTTAACACCAGTCCTAGGGTTTGCGACCAATCCTTGGAAGGAAGGTTAAGTTTTGGGTCTGAGTAGTGCCCTGCTTCCGAGGCAGGGACCTTTTGAAGCTGCTTGTATGGTAGGGCTGGTGCATCAGGATTCTCTAGGGGCTGGGAGAGCCAGGGCTAGCTTGCCTGGCTATGGAAGGTTGCCCTTGAGAGTTACCCTCACTGCTGCCCAAGCTCCCCGAGTAACCTCTGGGAGCCCCATGGCAGGGGAGGGGCAAGGTCAGCATCAGGCTGGGGCGCTGCTGGGCTCCTCCAGCTGGGTCAGCCCCCAGGAGCTGAGCCAGCTTTCTGCATGCAACACGGACAGCAGCTCTGGCCCCTTACCTGCTTTGTATGGCTGGTCCTGGCTGGATTCAGGTTTTTCAATATAGTCCCGTTATTTGCAAAGTATCACCTAATCTTTGTGTAGTTTTGGCAACCAGTGCATCGGAGAGCACAATGTGTGGGTAAAGTGTTATTTTTACCTATGAAATGGTCAACATGCTTCATACCTAGCTCCCTAAAAACCACAGCGAAAATATTGCTATTTATTTTCAAAAGTTTTGTCCAACTCCTCCTATTTTATTCTAGTGTCCTTTTAAATGATCTTTTTAAACTGTTCCGTGAAAGAAATTTCTTATTTGGTGCTTAACAGAAATCTACAATTTAATTTATATTTATAATGGGCTTTCCATGCATATGTTCAATAATTCCGTTTTCAAGCGAAGCTGCACAAAATTCATCGTGTATGTACCAAGGAAAACAGATAAGATTTTCTTGGTTTATAACTGGGGAGAAGGGGAAACAAACTTGGCCACTTTCTCCAAGTAATGAATTCCGTACTCAAAAAGCATAAGAATTGAAAGGCATGATTTCCAAATAGTTTCATTTTAAAAGCTAAGGCTGACAAAAGACAAGCAGAACAGGACCTTGGGGACTGACTGGCAGATAGGAAAGGAAGCAGATTTGTGAAGGAGACAGAACCAAGTTGGTGCATGTATTTAAAGATCTACAAAGCTGCCTTGTATTATTCAAGATTTACTAGGCAGCTATGGCTGTTCTTAAAGTACAAAAGTATATTTATGTGCCCTAAGAAGCTAAATCCAGACAAGTAAATGTTGTCACTACATCACTCTTTACTAGACATGGTCTTGTTGTAAAAGCTGCAATAAATTGTGGATGTCATCAGAGTTAAGTCTTGTAAAATCCACTCCAACAATCATGAGTGGGATGTTTTTCTGTGAGAAGCCTGAAGCTGGGAATCCTGGGGGACTGTTGTGGGCATGGGCAGGCTGAGCAGTGTCTCCTGGGTATGGATCAGGAGACTCTGCTTGAAAAGACAGAGTGGATGGACTTCTACTTGAAGGCATCCGTGAGGGCTGATCAGTCTGAATTGCTGAGGACTGTCCTTAGCTGCAGGAATCTGATAAGAACAAAGACACATCTAATAGGAAATTAACTCAAAATGTGAACTAGTAGAAGACACTGTGTTTTTCCAATTCTTTGAACGTGGCAAGTTTCTTGCTTTGAGGTGGTTTCCCCCATGACTGACAGCAGTGCAGCTCTCAATATTGCTTCTCCCTCAACTGAGCTCTTGTCATGTGAAAGTATAATTGGTTAAAGGTGCAGAAATTGCTGAAAATGGGTTGGTGCAGCGGACAGACGGACAAAAACGAAATGTGTGGTCACACAAGCCTTCTTTTCTCAGGCAACTGGACAGAGAATGAACAGGATAGCCAGAGGCTGTGTTTTGCCTGCTGTGTTTCCATTCCATGCTTTCCTGCCTGGATTTGCAGAGAAGTCTTCTCAATTTGTTATTTAGGAGTTGGAGGTTTCTGCTTTCCTGTCAGGGATGCTGGGATCAGAGAGGGCCCAGTTCTTAGCACTTTAATGATCTTTGAGGGCTTTCTAGGGGTGATTTAATCCTTCTTTATGCAGCAATAGCTTACAAAAGTGTCCGTATTTGTAAAGTGATGGGGGAATCTTAATCTCATTTGATTACCGAGCCTTCATCATGCGCATTTGGGGATATCCAGTAAGTGGGTAAGAACAGTAGGTGTTCAAGTTTCTTACTGCAGAAGACATTTTTCTCTGTAAATGAAGACTAAAAATGCAGAATCAAGAGCTGTTTCTGTGTTTTGATTGCAGAAGCTGGGAGTATGGTGTGGAATTATTTTAAAACCCATATCCCAGAAAGATACTAATCAATGGCAGGAAAAAAAAAAAAAAAGAATGTGAAAGAGTTTATACAGAGAGTAATTTAAAGAGATTCCATTCATTTTCATCTACACTGTTCTCTAGACAACTGGGTTTTTTTAGAATGCAATGATTCATGTTGTGGTCTTGAGCAGCTTTATAATGAATTCTTGCTCGTTTCCTAGCTTCCTTCAAACAGCGACAAACTCAAGATGCAGTATTTCATTATAGCTCTTAATGTGCTAAGAACATCTCTCCTTGGTTTCTTTTTTTACATCGAACACTTCTTTCCCCTCCCTGTGTTATCTGTATTCTTAGCTCTGTTGGCTGGCTTGCATTTATAGTCTGATGGATTTCCTCTGGGTGACTGTCATACTAGATGTTTCTGTGACCCCCAGCATGGCACTGTGTGAGCACCTATGTTGAATTAGTTTCAGAGCCTCCTTCAATTTCCATTCAAGCCCTACTGACTTCAGTGGGAAATGTATGAGGCCTCTGGATACACGTACATCTGAGTTTGATTTTTATGTTAATTCTTTACAGACCATACTAAAGGAGAATGAAGGAAACAAGTCATAATTCATCAATATCCTCATCACCATTTATTTTATGGTAGCACCTAGAAGTGGTAAAGATTAGGACTCACCCTGAGACTGTGAGGCACTTCACAGTGAGGGAGAGAATAAAATCTGTGAAGCAGAGTCTAGATGCCCATGTTGGACACAGGCTGGAGGTTGCATCCCACTTCAGTGGCTGAATTGGGAATAACAACACGTGCTGCTTCAGAGCCAAATGAGTGCTGTGTCTTTTGAACCATGCTGTTTGTCAGCAGACCTCTATGTAATCCAGAAAGAATTGGAGATTATATTGTTCTTGAAGTTATTCCTGATTTGTTAGATAAACCTGGAAATCAACAGCATTGCAAGCCATCTTCTTTTCCTCCTCTGTCCCCCTGGTTTTGTTTGTGTATTTTAAGATGAGAGTGTCTTGCTTGCTTGTTTGTTTGTTCATTCTTTCAGTTTATCCCTTCAATCTCATCCAGAAAAATTGAAGTCCCGCAGCTCTTTGTAGATGCCAACATGTAGATTTAACGAAAGATTTGGAATTCTGGTCTGGTTTTCCTGTTTGGCTTAGAGATGTGTGAGTAAACACATACATATTAAAAATCTGTATGGAGCAGCAGTCATCTTGAAACACTAACCCGGAGAAAATAGGGAGGAAAAACATTAACACTTTGAAGGCTAAATTATTTTTTAAAGCAAACTGTAATGCAGCATGTGGGTTTTTTCTGCTCTTTTTTTTTTTTTTTTTTTCCCCACTCTTTAATCAACAGGCAAATGGCTGCTTTGACCCATTTGCATTTGTACTTGTCTCCATATTGGTTTTGTGTGACTAACTTGAATTCAGCAGCTCTGCTGCTTTTCCACCAATTTCCCTTTCTGCTTTATTACAAGGCTGATTGATGGGCAGGGCTATGCAGAACACAATGACTATTGCTGTAAATGCTGTCCTAGCAATAACACTTGAGCCAAAATACACTGTAAAACCTGGGGTGTATATTGGTTTGAATAAAGCAGTGGATAAAATGCAGTGCAGATAAACACACACACATATGCACAATGCATGGGAAAATACTGGGGGTGCTCTAGTTTAACCTCTGGAAGAAAGGATTCAGATTTGAAGCTACAGGTCCTGTCCTTTCTTTACCTGGGTGTAACAGGTGATACAGGCTTCTCTCGTGTGAATTCAGAATACCTGCTAACCCCGTGTGTTATCATCAGCTGCAATAAGGCAATAGGAAAGCTTCTTCTATTCTAATTTAATTTGGGAGCTATAATTTAAAGCAGCATTAGAAGGTACAGAATCAACTTACGAGCAACGTGCACTGACTGGGTAAATACCTCTGGAGGGAATGTTTAAATCTTAAATGAATGACCTGACTGTGGATGGTCAAATATATGTCTCCTTTGTTAAGCAGGTTTTTACCTTGTTAACCTCAGTATGGCACGGAGCCCAAACCAATAAGCTCTTTGAAAGGCTGGGTTTATTAGCTCAGGCTCTTCACCGCCCTAACATGATTACATGACTTCTGGTTCAGGGCTGGTGCCCATCTGACCTGTATAAGAGTTAGGTCAGGAAAAGGCAGTTAATGTCTCTTCATGGCCTTTAAAAATTAGGAAAAGATGAAGTTCCTATGTTTTTGTTGACTAGACAAGAAGCACTTGGGCATTCACAAGTGCTGAACTTTCAGGCCCCTGCCCCAGGCATTTTGTGCTGGGTGGAATGGATTAGTGGGTTTGGAAATCCTAGGAAGTTATGGAATATGGACAGGAATAGCAGCTTCTGGATTCCTCTTCTCTCCAAGTACCGGTCTGGGAGATACTGGATTTGGATTTAGTTTCCTCACTTGTCCTGTGTGTCACTGCTGCTGCTTCTGAAGTCAGAATGCAAAAAGTCCAGTGAAAAGCGATGTGTTTTGATCCCTGGGCTTGCTTTGTTATTACTGGGCTTTGTTATTACTGTTATTGCTGGCCTTGCTGTGTTCTTGGTGTGAGTGTGCAGGTCCCATCAAGCAAGGCTATCAACACTGAGAAGTATCATGGGAAAGGGTTGACCCATAGCGAATAATCCGTGGCCCATTTTCAGCCATTCATGCAAAACCAAAGAGAATTAATAGAAGATGCCTTAAAGATCCACAGACTTTTGTTGAGAAGTAGGAATGACATACATTCATAGCCTCTTTCTTAAATTATGCACCATTTCTATGGGTTGTAGCACTTCCTTCAGTGGTTCAGAGCTATACAAGGAGATCACGAGTGGAAGGTGCTTCCCTGCTCTGGTTTTGCTTTAGAAGTCACAATTGCCTGTCCACATAAAATGGAGGGGGAAAAAAAAAAATCAAAATATGCTGTCTAATCATGTGCAATCTGTAAATCCACAAATAACTAAATCATCAAACAAATCCTATGATACTCCAGCAAACAGATTAAAAACAGGGCATCCCAATCACAAATACTCATTTATTGGTCTGTTACTGTACACACAGCAAGGGAAAGACATAACGGACTAGATCTGTCTGCTACATCTCTGTAAACCTGGATTAATTTTGCTTGTGACAACTGCGGAATCACTGCAGCTTAGCCATGGTAACTGTGAGAGGTGAATCTAGCCCCCAGTTTTGCTCTCCTAAGCAGAAAATGCTTCCGTAGGGGAAAAAAATGCTTCTCAAGATTTCAAATGGCTCTATCACTCTTACTCCAAACACCTTACTTCATAGGGTAAGAGCATCTACTGAAGCACGTGCTTAGTTATTAGCATATGTTTAAATACCACTGACTTTTAAGTTTTCTTCTGAATGTGGGGTACATGTGGGGCCTGAAGTGGCCTTGGAGTGACCAGAACTTCAGGTACTTGTGCATCTTTTTGGTTAATATATTCTGGTGTTTAGTGGCTGGAGAAGCTGATTCACTATGCGCTTGCTTTGAAGTGGTTTTGGCGTGACATAGGATTTTGTTAGATGCTCTCATGAGATCTTAAAAAGAACAAACAGGATGAAAACTGCCAAGTCTCTCTCAAGGTTCACGTACTCACTTTTCTTTAACTCTTAAATTTCAGACTTCAGCTGCATCTGGCAAATGTAATATATTCTGCACTGGATGTTCAAATTCCCTCCTGTCTAAGAGGCTTTCTTTCCTCTCGGAGATTGGGAAATAAAAGCTGAAATTTTGCCTGCTGTCTTTGAAGTCAGTGGGAGTTTAACTTCAGGAAGAGCATGACCGATTCCCAGACACTTAGCAAACTGGAGTTTGCCGTCTACTTTATGTAAATGCACGAACAGGACAAGTTTAAAGAGTGTGGTGCAAGCACAAGAATCTAGAACAGCTCATAATCAAATCCAGACAAGTTAATATTTTGCGGTACAGCTCTCCACCAGTTCTTAAGATGTTGTTTCAAGTCTTTCAGCCCAGGTTATTGAACAGTGTTACAGAAGATGCTTAGTTTTTGATTTAAAACAAGTACATGAAATGTTTTTAACACTTGTTGCTCAGGAGAATACTTGAACAGAAGCCCCAAATGCTCAACGATAGGGAGAACTACAAATTGCATCTTGAAAATGCCATGATTCAGGGAAGAAGAGGTCAAAAACTCTTCCATGATATTTCACAGGATTTTCTTAATGCCTTGGACTTCTTGATCTCATTTGTTCTAGCCACATGGGAGTTAGATAATGATGGTGCCTATTTAAACCCATTAAAAAAGCAGCTACTGAAGCAGGACTCTTTTTACCTCAGCAGCCCCAAATATCTTAAGAGTTTAAAGAGATCTAGTTAAGGGGCTTTCATGTTGTTTTTCGATAAGTCTGAGAACATGGAAAAGCTCTAAAGGTCTGAGAGAATGTAGATGTGGGGATATTAAAAAGGGTAGGCAAAAAAAAAAAAACAACCCCACAAAAAAAAACAACAAACCAAAACAAAAAACCCAGATATTTATAGGCCTGTCAATCTGACATTGATTGAGGTAAATCAGGTCATGCAGACCTGGACCCACTTAATAACGAAATAAATGAGAACTAATGCAGAGCAGTATAAGCTGATGTAATAGATTTTGTCAACTAATTGAAATGTTATTTATGAAGCTCCAAGTTTGCTTGAGAAAGACAACAATATTGATGTAGTGGATGTGGATGTCAGTGACGTATTTGGCATGCCGCTACATGGCACTATGATTAAGGAACAAGAATCATGCAAAATTAATGTGGTACACAATTAGTGGAGTAAAAACTGCCTTTCACAATGTAATTATAAGTGGATTTATCATTATTAGATGGACAGTACAGGAATCAGCCTCATGCTATATGTGTGTGTTTGTTTTGCTAGTAACCTAGGTGGCCGCATAGTTGACTCATTGATCAACTTCTCAGCTGATATAACTGGGGAAGTAAGAAACAGTTTGCTGAGGCAACCCATACTGGTTTACTAGGTACACTGGTGCAAGAGCAGGCCAAATATAAAGCCACGAGCATAGAGCAAATACAGGAAACCAGAAGAGTGAGCTGGGGAGTTTCCCTTGGAAACAGCAACGCTACAAGAAAGCTGGAGTCTTAGCGGTCTTGTGAGAATCCTCTGCAAGCACAAGAGGTCAAAGGGCCACCGTTATCCTGGTCTATTTAAGAAGCCGACTCAGGAGCAGGGGTAAGGATGTCAGCTTGCCTTCACCTTTACTGAAGGTGGTGCCTGCAGCTCCAAAGGACTGAGAAGCAGGAGAGAAGGCTGTGGACAGCCAAGGGCAGTGGCTGGCAAGCAAGCTTTGACATGAAAGCTTTGATGCCCTTAGCCTTGTCAAGAGAAAGGAAAGGGGGGCGTAGGTCATGATCAGTAAGTACCAGTGTGAGGAACACAAATGAGCAGCAGGGCTCTTTACGCTAACAAAGGTCTGATGAGATGCAAGGCTGGCAATTAAAGCTAGACAAACTCGGAGTAAAGTCTAGATGCGTGTTTGTAAATGAGGACAATAGCACATAGAAGTCACTGATTAAAAATTATGTAGGCTTCTGCATCACTTGAGGTTTTGACACTTGGGTGTCTAGATTGTTCTGCTCAGACAGGGATGAATTTGAAAGCCTGGGACCATGGTAGGTGACAACAGATGCTCAGTGGACCCTTCATTCTAGGTACCGTAAATTAGTTTACACATGAAATCGTCTGAGTTTAGCCTATTTTACTCAGCAAGATTTCTGTGTTAAGCAGTCTGGAAAGGGATTGATTATGTGGAAATGTTTGTTCATTTCAAAATCCACACAAGTGTTTTTCTCTCTGCCCTCTCCCATCTCACTGTGTACATTTACATATGCAGGTAATGGAAGAGATGTGAGCTTTAGTAGCAAGTGGAAAACCTCATGCATAATGCTCTGCTAATTGCTCTGTATTTAAAAACAGGCTACGCTATAATGCATTTTATCCTAAGGCTTCTTTATGTTATCTGGTGCTGGGTAACTTCAGCAGCTCCTGATCTCATCTGAGTCGGGCCGGGCTCCTTTGGGCTGCTCTCATTTCCAGGGTAATTACTTGTCTATCCTCAGCTGATTTTTGGGGGGAGTCTTGAGGAAGAGGAGGATCATCAACTATCTCTAGAGGATCTGTCCAGAATCTTTTTCCTTCCTGTGGTGTAAGGGGGTGAGAGCAGAGGGGAGGCTTGCACCCAGTGGGCTCTGAAGTTGGCATCTCTATTGATCATGATGAACTATGATTTGATTTTTATCTGTCATTACAAACACCCTCACTAGCTTTGATGTATTAGCATATGTGATGGGTTTGGGAGGAGAGAGAAGTAGACTGTAATTGCTTTGGCTCATACACGTTGTCCACTGGGTTCAGAAAAGCATCTTTATCTTTGTTATAATAGAGCCTTGATAAACAAATAACTTACTCTTTTGTACAGTGCCTGAGATTTTCATCAAAAGAGGAGGGAGCCAGTTGTATGAATCACAAGGCCAGTGCAGGACAAGTCTATGCTGTAATTCATTTAGACAAATGTTGAAGTAAATTGATGGACTCAGGTTTGTTTAGATTAGTGGCCTTTTGAAAAATGAGTTGTCCCGTGTGCACAATTTTTCAATCTGTTTACATCTAATTAGCTGTTCAGATTGGCTAAAATTAAGCGATGTCACTTGTAATGCATTCAGAGGTGAAGATATGATAAAATAGGCTCTTTTATAATCTCTTCAGCAAGTGGCTCGGAGCGCTGGCATGGTGTGAACCGAGGGTGTATGAAGATCAATCTGGTATCATGGAATCAAATATAATCAAGCTGCAGTCTCACAAATGTAGTGAAGAGACCATAGCATCTCTCTTAACACCGATTCAAAGAGGGAGCAAGTTTTTCCATCATCCTCTCCCACGACACCTTTTCAGTAGATTTGCCTGGCTGTCTGGGACATGGTGTTGGGGTGGCTGCCCCTGTACACTGGCTTCCTTACCTGTTTTGCTATTGATTCCTGTGAGCTAGCTATTCTTCCCTGGAGACAAGTAATTTGAACAGCTTGAAATCTAAAAACTGACTGCTGCAATGTCAGGTTTCTAATTCTGCAGCTCAGCTGACAGCTCTGGAAGGTCCCTATCAAAGGCAGAAAATACACCACTCTTCAGCAGACTTTGTTCTGCCACCATACGGCCCCAATTCTATTTTACTGCTTCAAAGCCTACAGGCTTTCACATGTTTCTGACCAAAAATTCTGCTATTAATATGTGAGCTTCTCAACAATTAAGCTGTGCTTATTGCTGCCTCAGTGCTTTTAAACCGTGACCAGCACCCTTGCCACAGCAGCAGCAATATTGCTCTCACGCTTAGTCATGGATACACATTTAAGAGGATTTTGGCACAGGTTTTCTCAAATATTTTAAAAAGTTTTTCTTAGTCTCTTCATTGTTCCTTGGCTCGCTGAAGGCTTTTGCTATCAATGTGCAGAGCACTCCCCTGCCCTTGTGTTACAATCTTCAAGGCTTATGAGATTTGAGTGTTTGCCAAACTGTGATGTTTCCCATGTTGAGTATAATAAGGTGCTGCCACCCAGCCTCCTCCTCCACCTCCCTACTCTGTGGCATGGCAGTGCTGCCACCTCTCAGCTGGCCACTCAGCCCTGAAGCACGGGGGGGCATGGAGTATGGGCAGGTTCCCCTACCCCATCTGCATGAGGAGTTTCTGTGGGGCTGTAGCCCCCTCTTTTTGGTGTCCCATCTCTCTTCCCATGACCTGATGTGCCAGGAGCGGTGGTGATGCACTTGAGTACCTGTGCTGGAAATGAAAACTCATCTCAGTGGCTCAAAAGCTCAGGTGCAGGGTATTGCTGTTCACTTGGGTGCCACAGAAGCAGCAGAAAGGGCCCTTTGAAAGCCAGCAGGAGGATTGCCTTGTGAAGTCTTCACAGGCAGCACTGGAGAGGTTCAGTGGGAAACTTGATGACAGTGCAGCTTGTAGCAAAGATGGCCTGGCTGTGCTGTCCTTGTGTGCAAGTCAGGTTGGAAGAGTCTACAGAAGTGAAAAGGCCAGCTGAAACCTGCCCAGGCACCTTTGTCATCGCTACCCCTTCTGACTCAGTGCCCTTAAGTACTGCCCATAGCTGCTTTCTGACAACTCACATTTCCCAAAATGAGCTGAGGGAGCTCAGCAAGGTCAAACCATGAGCTCTTAGGTGCTGGGGCTATACTAAGCTTCAGGTCCATCCTTGCTGTTGGAGCTCTCTCTGGTTTCCCCCTGGGGTTTCTCCCCTCCTGCCCAGGTGGTGGTGACTGTCCCTTTGGTGTGGCAGTGGTGGCTGGGTCAGGCTGAGTTCCCTGGTGCAGCTGGGGAATCTTACACCTTGCCTGTGCTGTGGGTCCTTGGAAAAAATGTGCTTGGGAGTTTTCCTTTGCTTTTTTGTTTACCATTCACATGGAATACTCCATCAGGCTGTATCAAATCTGATTCAGCATTCTCCTAAAGGTGAGGGTAGCAGATGCCTAAGCAGTACCTACAGAGAGCAGCAATAATGTGTTTGTTGTTTTTTTTTTTTTCAAAAAGAGAGCATTTTACATGGAACTCCTCCAACCAGTTGAGTAAATCTCTGTCTGAACCCCTCAGTGCTACTTGCGGATTCAGGTTGGAAAGCTGCATCATGCTCTAGCTCCTCTGCTAGAACTCTTTTCTGGATGTCTTTAGATAGATGACAGGTGCTTTGGGACTGAAATTTTCCTTAGATTGTTCAGGGGAATTTTCTTGGATTCTTTTTTTATTTGCAAACAATACTATGAGCCATTTTTCAAGTGACAGTAGTACCTATGAACTGAAAGGTTTTGTTTTTAAGACATTTGTTCTTACTACTTGAAAATGGAAGCTGTAACAGGCATGTGCTAGCGCTGAGCAGTCGTCTTCTCTGTTTCCTTTGTGCCTGTCCATCTACCCTCGACCTGAGGGTTGAGTACCTCCTTTCCATCTCAACTCCTGTGCTACGACATTTGTTGATTAAAAGAGATTCTCCCCATTCCATTAGGCAGTCAGGCAGTTGTGTGAAGCCTGTTTTACAGAGGTCAACCAAATAGTGAATAACCTATCTTCTGTTACAGTCCCAATGCAGTTCCAGGGCAGATAAAAAAGTACCCTGAATTTGGAGGTAATGCCGAGGAAATCTACCAGTTATTTATGTACTGGAAAGAATAGCTGAAGCAATTTTATAAAGCATTATTGTTATTTGAAAATAGCTATAAACATAGAACACAAGAAGGTTCAAAGTTGATAAACAAACGTGAATAAACATCTACAGTAGCCTGGAAATTCACCAGGCTGCTTCATCATATTTCCTGCCTTCCTGCTTCATCGCCATTCAACTTAATTGAGAGGAAACAGAGATTTTGCTTTTTCTTAACTGAGGAATTGAACGTCTGCTAGGAGCAGGAAAAATGGTGGCACAAACAATCTCTCATCCTATTTCATGAGACATTTCTTAAGTCTTCTTTCTCGAAGAGATTACTCGTGCGATCTATGTAATTAATTGTAGAAATAGCTGATGAATTGCTATTAATTTGAAGGGTTGTAGGGGAAAGGTAAGATCCTCAGCAGACTGATCTGACAGCAGGTGAACAGCGTGGGGAGCTGTCAGATTGCACAAGTTGCTACGGTCAGGTTAAATTAGTGCCTGGCTACTTGTAGGGTGGTAGTAGTTGCTAGCATGTATGATGTGTCTCCGTGTAAATCTCTGCAGATTCCAGTCTTAATGGTGCACACAAGGCATTTAACCATGTCACTTGTCAAATGGCAGTATCTTAGAGAGGGGCAGGCAATGTCAATTCTTTGTGGTTTTTAGGACTTAATGTCACTTTATTATCAGTCTTGAGAGGTTAGGCTGGTTCACCTTGATGACTCGACTGAGCTTGTGAACATGCTGAAAGTTCCAGCAGCCCTCACCTTCCTTGCCTCCTAATGGTGATGAAGGTGGCATCATCTTGTGGAGACAAAAGTAAGCGTACTCTCCTGATTAGATATGTACATGAGGGAGAAGATGTCACAGAGCACCCTGGCCTGGTGACCAACCTTTGGGAACAACTGTTCAGGGACGCAGGCTGGGTACATCCAAGAGAGGCAGTGGAGGAATACAGTGAAGCACAGAAATAAAAAACAGTAGTGAGGGAGGGAAATCTCTTTCATTAACCTCCTCCCCCTCCTCTCAACCACCCCTCCTCTTGCTATGCTTGCATTGTTATTGTCTGGAAAGATTTAGTGCCAGAGGGCTTCATAAAAGACAGCAATCCTGAAAATGTAGTGGAGGAGGTTGTGTTACAGAATTTCTCTTCCTTTAATGTAAGCTGTCACACAAGGCTGCTGTAATGCAGCTCCTAGCAGTAGCAGCCAGTTATGCCATAAACACCGTCGAGACAAATATAATGTTTTACCAGAGGCAGCCAGCAGATGCTTTGTGTAAACCTCAGTCTGCTGCTGGCCAGATTAATTTTTGGTGTATTTTACATTGCATTGTCTTTAAACAAATATGTTTAGAATAATAATCCTCTGCTAGCTTGAGTTTCTTCAAAGTGCTCGACAAAGATTCCCCTCTGTTTGAAGGAATGGTGAAATCTGTGCTTTTTAAGAGCTCCTGTTTTAATCACCAATTCACTACGTAGTTTACAGGCATTGTAGAGGATTAGCTACAGAGAATTCCAGAGGTGCTCTTCAATTGTCATCCTGCAGCTGACAATGTCAATTGAGGGAGAAGAGTGTAGGTAAGAAATGCAAATAAGCCAAAGCAAATGAAAATGTTTTCTCCTTTGGCTTGTCTTTCAAAAACAGAAGATGTAATTTCTGCTTCTTTGAATCTACTTGTGAATGAAGGCATGTCAGTGGGTGTTCCAGAGCGTTTGGCTACTACTGTCTCCTATGGAGAACCCATTCTAGGTATGAAAAGCTGCACCTCTGCTTTCCCACTCAGAATAATAAAGCTGTAAAAAAAAATAAGCTTTCAAGCCAACCACAGTATCCTTGTGATGAAAAGGACAGAAAGGTCAGTGAAGCTTGTCCTCGATGAGAAACAATCCCAGCTGATGTTCAGAGAACTGAAATGGTAAACTAAGCGGTGCTCATGTGTGGCAAACACCATCAAGCTTTTCACTCATTTCAACTGCTTCTGGACAATCCTTTTCAACTAGATCTAGTGTTCAGCCAGACTTAATTGCGAAGCTGGTCTTGCTAATGAATTTGTATGAGTTTACTGGCCCTGGCAGTTTTCCCTGTAATGCGCTCGGTGTATTATATAAAAATGTATATCACAACTTAAGCAGGTTTGAAAAACAAGTTTTAATGCAGCATCTGCTTATTTGTGCCTTGGTGATGTGAGACAACAGCAAAGTGCTTACTGCTTGAGAAAGCAGCACACCACCACAGGCATTGCTCTGGTGGTAGAAGTCAGGGCAGTGCCTTAATCTGGATGCAGATCAAATTATTGTGCTGGTAATTAGAAGACAATAAGCCTGCATGAAGTTGAACCAAGATGTATTAAAATCGAGTAGTAATTCTCCTTAATGCCAAACTGGAAGTAAGCCATGTCAGAAGGTAACCAGAATGCATTCTTGTTTGCCATTATAAAAAGGTCCCTTTAAATGGCTCGCTGTCACCTAGGGCTAGTTAACCTTTTGTAGGTAGGAGCATTACAAGGGAGCCTAATGCATATTTTGTGTGCATTATCGTGCATAAGTGCATGCCCACGATTTTTATGTTCCTGTGTGCATATTCATCATGAATTCAGACTGGGGTCAGTGTATTTCCAAATCATGTCACCGGTGATAGCCGTGAGCAGCTGCTCTCAAAGAAGGTGAAAGAAATTTCATCCTTGAGCTACCCTAGTGGGAAATCACTTGCTAAAACCTACCAGCGGACGCTTGGCTTGCACGGGGAGGTGTGTGTAGGTGTGAACATGAGTGGTCTTGTGTAAAAAAATGTGTTTGTGAAAATAAGCTGTGACTACACCTAAATGTCGGGGTCTGGTGATCCCTTTGTTGGAACAAAACCCGCTTCCCTGGATGTCAGCTTTTCCTGGGATTCTTCAGGCTGAATGCGAGACCCTTCAGGGTGTGGAGGACCCTTTTCTCCACCAGCCCTTTGTTTGCCTCTATCTACTCCTTTTAACTTCAGCTCCCTTGTAAAAGATACATGGGAAGCATTTCTGTGCTGGAGAAGATTTTATTTCCCAGCATTTCCGCTTGCCCGTTTCCTCCCTGTGCTTTTTGTGCACTGTTTTCTATGCTAATAGGACATTATTAGTTTTATTTATATGGACTACTGTTACAAATTGTTTGGTGATGGACTGTGGTATGGTCCCACAACCCAATATAACTGGCTGCAGTTTCCTGGATTTTTTTTTTTTTTCATAAGGCTTCCTTCAGAACAGCTGAATTCATAACGCTTGTGTTGATTGGTAATGAAAAGGAAGAAATGAAGGCAGCATTTGAAAGCTCATAGACAGAGTATCCCTATGAGCTCTCCCTTGGTCTGATCAGTAACCTTATGGTGGCTTTAATTTGGAAATCATTATTTTGACAAAACTGGGGCAGAGCTGAATATCAGCTGGTCCTGAACATCATCCTTTCAGTGGCCGTGCAGCTCTGACAGCAGATGCACCATTTATTTACAGACAGATGTAACTGGAATCTCAGGTCTACACCTAATTCTGCATTGCCACAATGAAAAAAAACCCCAAACAACTGTATGGGCACATTAGCATTGCTCAGACAGCAGGACAGCAGACACGTCCTGTGGAGCTTGGCCTCCCAAAGTAAGGAAAAGTAGAAACTTTCCCTTGACCTCTCTCCCTTCTCAGCTCCAGAGCAGCACTGCAAGTGATGGTAGCGATATGGGACAGAGTATTAAGAGGAAGTGTTGTTTGTGTTTATGGCATTTATTGAACTATCACAAACATCAGTAGAAGCCCTTGCTGAAACTGAGGGTGTTACTCTGCTGTTCACCTAAGCGAAAAATAGGGAACATTTTTAATACCTTTCATCCACTCCACACCAGAGCAGGCTGGTTGCAGGCTAATAGACAGGACCAGTGACACTGGTTGGAGATTTATAACTCGGAAAGCTGCAGCTGTAGGAGGGATCTGGTTGTGCAGCTCCTCCTGAAACCCAAGAGCTAAATTAATCCATGGGGGTCTGTAGGCATTTAATGCTTTCCCTAATCACACTACGCAAAAAAGGCAGTACCAGCAACCTGAAACGTGGGTCCCTGAAGTCTGATGCTTCAGGAAACACCTTTGTTTCTGAATTAGGTGCCTCTAAGCACTTATTCGAGTGCTTTCAGACCATTTGGCCAGGTGCTTACACAGAAAGTGAATTCCTGAAAATGTTAAATGTTTTTCATCCAAAATGTCTTGGAAAAAAAAACAACCATAAGGTACCTCAGCAGATATGGCTTATGGCACTCCTCAGTGGGTTCTGGATTCAAAGAAGGGTAATGCTCAGTGCCTTCTATTCAAAGGCATTTAAATGGCTGATCCTTTTCCTGCTTTGTTCTTTTGGAAGCTCTCTTTCTTTAAATATAAGTGTATGGACTGGGGCATTTTATTACTGCTTAGACCAGTAACAAGGAAAGAAGAGCTGTCTGAGTGTCAGCATTTGTCTGTGTAGCACATAATATGTGGACATACACTATATAAGATTACATTACTTAAAAAAAATAAAATAATAATTGGTTGAATTAATTTTAGAGCCGTGGAAAGCAGGATTGTTCTTTTTTTTTTTCTTTATTCCTTTCAAAGGCCTGCAGTAGGCACAGACTGTAAAAACCTGCATTATTAAAATTGACAATCAGAATAATGCTCTAAAATCCACGGGAAGAGGCTCTGATGATTGAAAAGCCAAGGAAATCATCGGTAGTCAAGGGCAGACAGGGATCCTAAAGGGATTCCAGCTTGTAGAGAAGAAATAATACACCAGGAAGTAACAAATGGAATTAATTGGTTCTTCAAGTAGAACAGTTACAGGAGGAAGGAGGATTATACATATGTATTATTATTCAAATAACGTGAATGAATAGAGGACTCCAGACCTGCGGGTAGCACATAAACACTACCAAGAGACCTGAGCTGCTGAAAAAAATCTGCATGACAACTGGGCAAGGAAGGGAGAATAAGGCACAGCAGCTCCACTTGAACTTATTCCAGTGGCTGATGAATTTGTGAAAACATTAGAACTTCAGGTTTTAAAATCCCCTTTTTTTTTACACTGAAAAGTTCTATTTGGTTTTTGTTTGTTTATTCATGGGTCCTTGGTTGCTCTGAAATAAGCAGCTTCAGAGTTGGAATTCTGTAAGCCTGACATTTAAATGGCAGTTTGAGTTGTATGTAATTTTCTTCTTCAGTTCTTTTGGGAGTATTTGAGCGTCCTATTACACAGTGACTGTACTACAAACTGAAGTTGTCTGCGTACTGTGGATTGCATGTCCTCCTGCATTTCATCCCTGGCTCCAGGCAAGGGTTCTGCTTGGGAAGCTTCCCAAGGTTTTAGAGATGTTTGTAGTTTGGCTGTGTGCTCTTCGAGCATGAAGGTATTGGATAAACATAAAATACTGTTCTAATTGTAAAGTGGAAAATCTTCAGCAAATTTTAAGTCAGAAGCTTTTCATAGCAGCTTTACTGTTTCCATTAGAGGAAATCCCTACCGCATCTTCCAAACAGACTCCCTGTGTTTCTCCTAAAAGGCATAAACTAACTTTTTACTTGGCCCAGCTCTCACAATTAGCAGGGATAAAAATGTTCAAGATTTCAACACGCCTTTCTGCTGGAGTGCAGATGTGATTCTCGGTGACTCAAATGTTTCCCAGAACTTAGTTACCCTCTGTGTAATTATTCCAAAGAATTATCCTTCCAAAATTAGAAGAAAAACAACATGTAATTACAACTACAATATTAACATACTTAATGTCTGCCTAATGTCTGAGCATCAAGTCAGAGGCTGTATTTTCAAGCAACATACACACTGTAAGCAAAATGAATTGGGCCACGCTATTTCTTGGAAAAAAGATGCTAAATGTATGAGCTCCGCTTCTTTTGTGCCATGATTGGCCATGGAACTTGAAGAGGAACTGAGTGAAGTAATGTTTCTTTCTAATTACTCTTTCTCTGCCCTCTTTCTCCTTTCCATATTGATCGGGCTGTTTTGTCAGGCGCAGCAATCTCTGCTCATCTCACCGTGGGCTGCCGAGGTGCTGCCCTGTGTTTTGCTGGCCTTGCTGTTCTCGCAGCCCCTCGCCGCACGCTCTCGGTGCACCACCCAGCAGAAACCAGCCTGTGCAGCCCTAGCCTCGTCCTCTGCTGACTGGTGCAGTGAAGGGCTCAGCACAGGGCAAAGGAGCCTCAGGGTGAGGAAGGGCAGCTGCCCGCTCTGCTCTCCCCGGAGAGGTGGCGGTGGAGCTGGAGAGGATGGTTAAACCTGTGTCTGATGCTGTGTAGTGCAGTGCAGTGGAAGAGTGGTCTGCAGGCATCATGATTGTCAGCTCTTCTTCTCTCTTGCCTACAGAAGAATGTGATTTTTAATCAGAGCAAGCCTTGCACCCACCAGCCCGGAGCTGTTGTTGAAAATGGGGAGCAGGATCAGGCCAGGGGTACATGTATCACCCACCCTGGTGGAAGAGAGGCTCTTGAAAGCCCTAGAGATGCATTTTGTTCAAGGGGTTAGTTTCATACAAATCCTAGAGCCTTAGATAACATCAGCTTCCCTAAAACATCTATTGTTAAAACATGTATCATTTATGAGTTGTGGTTTGTTTTTTTTTTCAAATATAGCACCTTGTTCAACTCCCTTTTTCTTCCAGAGAACTTTGTTCTGTGCTTTATACTTCCTCGTTGCTAATTTGACTCCACCTATTTAGAAAATGAGTTTTCAGATTGTTCAATCTGATTAAATCTTTCTGTACTTTGGTTTGCAAAGAGCTGTGAGAGCAGGAGTGAGTGGAAAGGAAGGCAGCACATTCCTATACCTGGCAGAAAATGTAACTCGCAGCACGGTGTTGTATTTGTGCGACATGATGTGCTCATGTGAATCAAATGTGCTATTTTTACAGCATGTATTAAATGTGAAATTGTGACTGGTGTTAGAGAAGTGCCAGAACTCCTGCCAATGTGCCATGTAATTTTATTTTAAGAATGAAAGGTCTTGAATGAGAACCCTGTATTTCCAGCAAATTTGTTCCATTTGTCTAGGGTCAGCTATGCCCATAGGTCATTGCCCCCTTTTTGTTTGATTTCTTCCTTACATGACATTTGATTTCATCTCAGAATATGAGCAGAGAAACCTAGATGGCTCCTGCAGCTCTAAAGTCATGTACAGCGCAAGGGAATGTCCCTTTTGTACCTAGTTTGCTCCACATCTTCAGCTGATGTTGACTGAAGATGTGTTGGTGTACGTAAAAACAGAGCCTAACCCAAAAGGCATAGTTGCCCAACAGCACACTTGGCTATGAAATAATCCCTCCCAAAAGCAGGGCAGGAATTGGGTTGGAGTTGGTGCCAAAAATCATGGCCCTATCTACACTGCAGACCTGGGCCAAGGGTGCATTATTTCTATGGTGATTAGTCCCAGAACGTGGCGAATAACTTGATGCCTAACGTGAGACATTGCAAAGGGAACTGGTTTGCCAGAAAAACTCAAGATTTCAGATGAATTGGCTCCTTAATGTCATGTCGTGCTGTCCCAAGGAAAATGCCTGCCCATTTTTAACACATAGGCATGGCTTTGATCCTCCTTTCTCAGAAGGAGGTGATTAATGCCAGGGACAGACTGACAAGGAAAGGAGTGTCACGATGGCCATCAAACTCCTGCGGGTGCCCGCTGGCTGCCACCGTGTGCTGCAGCGTGATCCAGATCAGGGGGCAGAGAAGCAGTAGTGAATCAGTTTTAGCTAAATGGGGTCTGTCAAGTCCAAGGCGGGATCACTGGGAACAAAAGAAGGCAATACCAGACCAGCTCAGTGAAAGTTAGAGTAAGGGGGGTTTCATGTTTGCCAGTGTTTACCCCTGAAGTGTTTTTCATCTTTCATATGTTCACTAAAAGTTCATATCCCTAAAAATACAAAAAAAAAAAAAAACACCAAAAAAAAAACCCTAACCAAAACCACAAATATAATTTATGATCTCAGGGAATTATTATATTGTAATTATAGCTAATCCAATTAAAGGTGACTTGTAATGACTGCAAATTAATTACAGAAATACTGGATTTAATGTGTGGATTACTGTTTGTTTTGATAAAAAAGAAAATGCAAATACCAAGTTAGAATATTTAGTTCCCTTAGATCACGCTGAGCTCGATACTGCTGGATTTACAGAGCCACTTGTTTCCAAAATGAGGGAGAGCACAATCCCAGCTGAACACCCGGAGACAAATATAAAGTTCTTTTCCTTTCAGAGTGCATCTGTACGACAGGGTCAGACTTTCTTGATTTTCTTAGAATGGAAATCAGATCTGATGTCTGAGGTCAGAGCTTGGTGTGATGCATTGGGACGTAGAGAAGTAACTTTCTTTCTCCTTCAGTAGGTTTTTATCTAATTTTCAGTATAAGCTTGCTAGCTTGTACATAGGGTGCTGCTTGACAAGAAGCTTCTCTACACACCAGGTACTTTTTCTCCCATGCAGCCCCAAGCTGAATCGTTGCTGGCATCACTGATGCTGTTGTGGTCTGATCCCATACCTGGTAGGATGGATGGAGAAATGAAGATCTGTGTATGTGGGCAGGCTGGGCAGCTGGCAGACCAGCAAAACCAAGGTGCTAGGCAGAGGTCACTGGCTCTGCAGGGAGTGTGGTGGTGAGCAGGTGGAGGAAATGGCCTTATATTGACACTGCAGCTTGGTACAGTACAGAGGTGCATCACATCCTCAGCCCTGAAGCAAAGGTGGGCGCATGATTAAGCTGTCTAGGGCTTTGCTGGGTAGTGTTTTGGTGTAAAGGTGTTGGCAGGGGGACACACAGCAGATACCACAGCTCTGCTTCTGCACCTTCCTGATCAGAAGTAGTATGAGGTTGCCATGCTTCCTACGGGACCAAAACACAGGAGGATTAAAAGGCGGGCACCGAGGGCTGCATTTGTGTGTTGAAAGTAGAAGAAATGAATGGTGATAAAGTTCAAGTCTTTGCAAGTTAACAGGTTTATAAAGCCAAGAGGAGCTCCCATATTGGACTAACTGTCCTGGGGCTCTGATGAGGGATTCTCCCAGTTACCAAGTATTGCACAAGTAGAAATGTAGAGTCTTGTTCCAGAAACGTGCACAGACATCAGCCAGGTGGTTCCTTAGCGGCGTGCCATCTTCATCAGTTTACATAACTCTTCCTCTGCCTTTTTCTTCTCTCATCAAACCTGTCACTTCATTTTGACTGTCCATCTGCTTCTTACATAAGAGCCACTACCTCATTGTCCACGTGCTCTTCTGCACGTGGCTCGGACTCTCTTCCTCCTCAAAGCCTTTGCAGCTGTAAGTCTGAGCCATGCAGTTGTGTTAGCAGATTTGTTTTCAAACCAAACAGATAAATGTTTCAAAGTGATTGACCAAGTAAATAGAAATGAGCCTCCTGCCCAGCAGCTCTTGAAACAGATGAGGTATGGAACAAACTCTGATTCCTAAGAAGTCAGAAACTATGGAGCAACCTGTAATCAAGGTTCTCCTAATGTTGTGTTTTAAGTAGACCCATTATCATAGTGGTATCTTCCTGAAAGCATTTAGACTTCATTACCCCATTAGAGAAATTAACATATTTTTAGCTGATAAGCTCCTGGCACATTCAAAAACTTGTAAGAGTGGCGGGTGTTGAAGATATTTAAAATGTGCTTTCATTAAAGGGGCCCTGTGCCACAAAGGAAACATATAAATAGAAAAAAACATAATTAAAATGCCCCAATATCTTGTTCTAAACTTAGTGTGTCTTGAAATTTAAATATACAGCACTATCTATAGAATTTTCCAGCAGAAATTTCCCAATTCTATTAGCATAGCAGAGAGTAACTTAAGTGTGTGGGGGGGTGTGTTTGGTTGTTGATTTTTCCCTTTTGATGAAGAACAACTGAATTTTAAATGTGACTGTAATAACTGTCTTTTTAGTTAAAGTTGGAGTATGTCTTTTTAAACGAGTCACTGATTCTGAGAGGTAACTGATTATCATTGTGGTATTCAGAGCAGAAATTGCACAGGACCAAATTACGAGGAGGATCAGGAGGGTTAATGCAGAGCCAGTGTAAGTGTTGTACGTAATTGCAAAGTCAACAGAGAAGAGCCAGATTATGCCAGAATTTGATCTTGAACAAAAATGAAAAATAACAATGTCCATAAATGTGAGTATAAGGAGGCCTTCTTTTTTGCTTTTTGCAAAAATAGCCAAAATTCCCATTTCCAAATGCTTTCATGGTCAGAAGAATGTGTAAAGCCAGTTCCTGTGGTTTCAGTGCACAGCAGTTTTCTTCCAAAGCTCTTTAATGTTGCATGTACAGCACTATTTCCAGTGCAGACTTTCCATGAGTGGGAGCCCCAGTTGGGGTATCTCATCTGAATGAAGCCACTTATTCTCCTGAGGCTTTTAGGGAATTAGTATTCTTTTAAAATCTGATCCAAAAGTTGTGAGAGTCACCCAGAGACTGGTGTAAAGAGAAAAACAAAGAGGTTTTCTGCTTCTCTGACAGCGATAGAAATGGCAAATTAACTATAGAAGAGCTATAACACTTTTGTATTTGTGGTGCAGGGCTGCCCCATTCTCATCCAAATCAAATTCAGTGCCTTGCTGTAATGGAGTTGTGAAAGCTCAAGCTACAGCCCGTATAGAGAGCACCTCAGAGTCCCTGGGGTAAAAGGGAAAGCATCCAAGGAGAGTTGATCAATACAGCAACTTGATTAGCAAAAAGGTGATGCAGAGCATAAGGCTGTGTCGTTGGACAACTTCTGATTCTAATTACTGTCAACTTTCCCAGGTCATTCCATGCCCAGGGAGAAGTTTTATAAGTTTTGCCTTTTGAAATACTCTGCAAGTGTTTAAAATTTAAAAACAACAACAAAAAAAAAAAGTCCAAAACCAACCAACCAAATCTCCACCCTAATTCCTGGTTCATTCACAGAAATCTTTGACTCGTTATTCTTTGCGCATTTCCCTAAGTTAAATATCATTCTGCTTTTTAAGAGGGACTGCAACAGACACAGGGAAGCATGCAAACAGCAAACACTCTCCTGTCTGCATGGGGCACTGAGAAATATCACAGATGTGGGCGGATATTTTGAGTGCCCATACCACTGAATAGACCCCGGATAATTGGCTGCCTTATTAGTCAATAAATGACCTTCTGTATGCTTCTAGAAAATTATACCTTGATTGATTTCAAGAATGTTGTGTATTTTTGTTTGTTTCTGCTGACAGAGAACCCCCCAAAAGCGTGGTCAGAGGCAATCTAGATGCCATTTCTGGGGCACAGTTTACTGATATGTTGGCCGAGCTCAGCGCGAAAGGAGCAGGTTCCCATTCATCAGACTGAGCTTCAAAAGCATGGCAGGGAGAGAGGGTTGTCTCTGTACTAATGATCTAATACACACTGTTTGTATCAAAACTGTCATAGCAAGGACACTGGTGGGAGTAAGAATGCAGTCAACTCAAAGCAGTGCTTCTGGCATTATCTGGCACGTTTGCAAAATACTTCCTCAAAAAGGTAATTATACCGAATTCACAGAGGTCTTGAAAAAATGCCTCAAGTTGACTGTTTATCTAATGGTAAACCAACTCTGGCATTCCTGTGTGTCAAAATGGGATCGTGTGTGGGTGGGTAATGATACGTATGCATACACACACAGAGGTATCTCTGCATATCATATATAGGCAGAGTGTGTATATCAGTGTCTGGGTGCATATTTAAATATTTGTGCTCTCACAGATAGGGCAAAGTGATGATGAGATGCCAAGGATTGTAAATTTTCACAGTAACTTTGTAAGGCCAATCTGTAATTATCTGATAATCATATAAAGTCCCCACGTGGCTTAGGCTTGAATCTTGACTTCTTCATCTGCTCTCAAATGTTGGTAAATCCCGTGTTTCAAGTGGGGTTTTGAGGTCATGGGAACCACCTCGCACATGCACCGCCACAGGGTTGTCTGTGGTGGGCAGGCTGGTGGGTGGCAGGGTGTCATCTCCTGCCCACCCAGACAGCACTGCTCCCTCCAGCACTGTGCTGGGCAGGGGATAACCTGGGGAGCGAGTCCCAGGCTGGAGCAGAGACCCAGGTACCAGTAGTATGGGGACTAAGGAGTGCTTTCAGATGCTGCCTTTGACCTCTCCATGCTTGACTTTTAGCGCAGTGCTTGACTTGTGTGGCCTCTGCTAAATTTATAGCTGTGGTTATGCCAGGAAACTCTGTTCTTCAAAAATGCTTAAAGGCTCCTCAGAGAAGACAAGCGGGCAAGGAAAAAGTAGTAGCTCTCCTTCCATTTTACTGCTAAAGAACTGAGATGCAAGAGATTAATGGATGTGCCCAAGGTCATATTGGAAATCCGCAGTAGAGCTAGGCACTGAATCCAGATACTCTGCATCCCAGCTCAGTGCTGTAGCCATATTTTTTTTCCTGCTACTACTTAAAAGAAATACTGTTCCTGGAGAGTGAAACAAATCAGAAAAATAAGCTGGTAGTGTGCGAATGAGAAAAGGTCATTTGTCCTGTTTCATCACTTTGTTGTCCAAAGATCTAATTACTTCTGGAATTACCTCAATGGCTTTCAATCAGTGCCTGTCTCTTAGGTCATTCCACACACCTCACCTTGTCAGTTTAAGATGCTTTCTAAAGATTTTTTTCCCCCCTCTTAATTAAAAAATAATACTCCTGGCCAAATCTTCCGCACGAGTTTTTCAAGCCTATGCGCGAGGCTTAATACCGTAGAACCAAGCACTGGTACTCCTGACATCTGATGATTGCCATGTAAGAAGCAAGGCACTTTTACCTGTAATATATCAGAGCTTTCCACAGATTGGAGATGACTTCTAAATTACACCATGGAACTTCTTCACCTGCAATTGAAATATAATCACTGTAGTGCTGGGAGGTGCAGGCCATTTAAGATGCCGGAGTTTCTATACCACGTAGTGCCCCGCAGCACGTTTCAAAATCAGGAATGACTCTAAATCAGCTTGTTTTAAAATAGTGGGGTTTGGTTCTGTTATTCCCTTTCAGTTTCAGGATCTTTAAGGGTGCGTTTATATTTTCAAGGTTTTCTTTTTTTTTTTTTTTTCCTCTGCAGTCATAAAAGTGCAGAGGATTCTTCCACGGTCCTTTCCCTACTTGCTTCACAAAATCACTCGTGTGTTTTCTTGGTTCCAGCACCCAAGGCCTGCACAAAACCAGCAGGTATCACATATAACAGAACCATGACAATAGTGATTCTCCGCCTATGGCAGGTTGTGGGCAGCTGACCTAGAAGAAATAGAAAATCAAAAAGAATGTGCTCATTCTCAGTGAATAGCACTTGCAGCCTGAAAGATAGTTGGGATCATTCCCCAAGAGGTCTTTCGCCCCTCAACTTGTAACTCTTCCAACTTTTTTTTCACTGACCCAGATTCTGGATGACTGATTTTAGGTAGGACCATGTGTATACCCCTGAGTTCCCAGAAAAACCTTTTCCTGGCCTGGCTCCTGACTCATGCTGATGAGTCTGTTCTAATGCCAGAGATACTGATTTCATGGAAGGATTCATTATCAAACTGAACAGTTTAATTCTTCCCACTACACCTCATAAATCTCAAGCCATATTCTGCCTTGCCAGCTGTTAATGCCAAGCAGGAGCTTCAGTGGTCCTCCAGCAGTGGGCATGGCTGCTGGCACCTGGCTAGCTGAGGATGGTTTGCTCTCATGGCATAGTAGGGTAATATACTGGGGCCTGGGAACTCTGGTCAAGGACACAGACTGTATTTTGCAAGACATACAAGTACAGAGAAGAACAGATCTTTGCCCCCAGAAGTTTGCAATCTAAGTAGGCCAAATCTCAGTTAATGGCTAGAAAATAATTTTTACAAAGCCATAATTAGATTGTACCTTACCCTGCTTTCTTTCCCCCTTCTACGAATGGAGTCAGTGACCTAAAAGCTCTGCTAGACTCCCTCCCTTTGTTTCTACTATTAGCACTGGTTTATTTTCCTTACCGCTGAGAGGGACAAAAGGATTTTTTTTTGCCCTTAGATACAATTTGTATGATACCATACTTATTTAGAATTAAAAACCAATAACCATCTCCATTCTAGGCCCTTTTGCAATTAATCAATCTCCCTCAAATTCTGCCTGCAAGAATGAGTTCACTTGGGTGACAAACAGAAGGGTAAACTGCCTCATTTCACAGCTTTCCCCCAAATGTACCCTGACTTTCTCTTCTCTGCTTCCTCCTCTCTGCCTTCCCTGGTTTGCAGAGCAGCTTCCCTTACTCTTTGTGCAGCCTGCTGAACCTGATTAGTGTTTCACAAACTGACCTTTACCTAAGAGCATAGTTGCAAATTTAACCCAGAATAATCTTAAAGTGGCTTTTTCTTGTTTTTGTTTTTGTTTTTTTTTTTTGCTTTTTGCCTTTTTTTTTTTTTTTTTTTGAAAGAATAAATTGAATGATTTTGCAGCATTTAAAATGCCAGAGTACCACACTTCAGTCTGCACATCCTTGGGTGAGTTCAGACTTTTCCTTGCATTAGGCACAACTAATGGGTCTCTTCAACGTGCCTTTAACAGTCTGCTGCATTATGTACAAAGGATCCCTGTGTAGAATCACTTGTCTCCAGTAGAACAAGAGCAGAAATACCAGTTTTGAAACTTTTGGACTGATCTGTCAGCTTAGTCCTTTCTGCAGCATGACCTTTTTCATTCCATATCTCATTAAAGCCAGAGATTAGTGATTTGTCTTTTGAAAGATCAAAATCATCATTTTTAGATGCTGTTTCATATCTGTATATTTATATCATACTATTTTCCTTGGCATTTTAGTACATGGTATGAAGCATTGGGTTTTAGCTCTAACAATTCTGAGAGGGGAAGAGCGAAACACTAGTAAAATGTCAGCATTATTATGGCATAAAGATGAATATTAGTGTTAGCAGTTAGAGTGTACATCTTCTTGTGATGAAGTTAAGTTCCTCTATGAGAACACTGTCGTTGTTTTCATTTTACCAATAAGCAATTGAGATATAGATAAGTATGCTAGTTTTCCTGAGATCACAGAAGGAGCTTTGCGAGAGCCAGTTCACCCCTCTGACTTGCTCTGTGCCTGCCAAAGTCTCTTTGTCTCCCTGCATGTTGATATATATGGGCTTAGAGATAATGGGTACTAGAGGTAGAGTGCCTGAAGGAGAGGAGTGTTTGTGAGCGCCTACTGTTACATCTCTGTTGGTGACCCCATGGGGAGAAGGCACCACAGCCTGTCTGGCCCCTCTCCATCATGCCCAGAGCAAGAATTTCCCTCTTCTCTCCTGTAAAAGGTGTAGTCTAGGACAGGCAGAAGAAGTAAGTTTGTCCTTCATTTGTTTCCCATATGATGGTGTGGGGAAGGTTTTGAGCTTCTTGGTGCTGTTATCAGGAGATCCATGTGGAAATGATGCCCAAGGACTTTGCAATGCATCTGAGGCTACCCATGGGATATGATGGGCAGGAAATATATGTTGACATGGATTAAAGTCAATTTACTGTATCTGGTAAGACTCACTGTATATTGGTAGTACTCAAGGAATATAACTTCAATAGCTAGAACATACCTATTCCTACAGTGCCTGACGCAACTGAGTCATGGACTCAGCATAGCAAGAACCTCCTGCATCACCAGTGCCCCTCTTACGCCTGCGGAGGGAGGTTCCAGCATTATTTAGTAGTCAAGTATCAGCCTGGAAATCAGCTGGACCAATATTGGGTTGTGTGCATAGCAGTTGTTTTTTTTTTCCAATTGCTGGACAGAAAATAATGTGGTTCATCTCTTAAATGTAGCATATTATGAGTCTTCAACACAGGGTGATATTTAGGCCAAGTGATAAACCTGAAGACTGATAGGAAAGATCTTTTTTTCCTCCTAGAAATTACTTTTTGCTAACAAGACCTAAACTTTGTATTAGTTGTTGAACAAAATGCAAGTAAGTTTATTAAGCAAAATAAATAAAAGAAAATCAAAGTAATCACACAACTACCAAAGAAAGAAACAGCTTGGCAAATTGCATTTGCAGCACACTAAAATGTGTACTGTGTCTGCATAAATAGTAAATCAGCATTTTTATAGCAATGCTGTGTGAAGCCACACACTAGACATATGTAAATATTAAAAACTATAGATATATTTGACTATAAGAAGGTAAACACACCAAACTAAACCTCAAAATTAGGCAATCACTTCCTAATAATTATTTGTAAACATCCTGTTAGTTTTAGAACTCTTTATTTGATGTTTTAATACTCTGTTCAGTGATGATACAGTGCGTGTAAGGCTGCACTCAAATACTCATTAATTAGGAGGTTTCTGTTGTTAGCAGGATACTGAGAAGATGAATGATGAATTGTGGATTTCTGATTCCATCTTGTCTTTGCTCCCCGTAGGCCTCATACTGTCTCCTCTTGATTTATGCTAGAATCAGAGCTTGCTTTCTTTCTGACCGGTCTAGTTCCGAATGCAGGCTGACTTTTGGGTACATGCCGGGGAAATCACACTTTTTGGGAGCTGCCTTACATCCCTCCTCTGGGCTCCAAGGTGGAGGCTTTCCTTTGTCTCACCACTGCTGGTTTTCTCTTCAGTGATTCTTTCCAGAGGCCTGCTTCAGAGCTCATTAAAAGCATTGGGAATACTGATATTGGCTTGGTGGGTGGAGGTGTAGGTATAGATTGCCAAGAGAGCTGTAAATAAATGCTTTGGGAAGATGTTTTCTGTCCCAACTGGGCATAGCAAGAGGTGGCACTTGCTGGCAGGTTTTGTGGTTTCATCGTGGACTCTGTGGTATTTTGAACTTGGACACAAGCTTAGGATCTGCGTGTGATTTATTGAAGATCGGAGCTTTTTTAATTGTTTTTAAGGAGATTCTCTTGCTCCTCTCTGGTAGAAAGTAAGCTGGAAGTGCAGTCTGGAAACCTGGAGGGAAAAGGTCGGTCTCAGGTTTATTAATTTTGATGAAAGACTTTTTTAATCTGAGCTCACAGTTCCCGAGTCCTCCCTCGTCAGTCTTGAGTTCTTGTCATTGTTTGCTGAACCTTTGCTCTGCAGCCATGCTACTTTCTCCCACCTCTTCACAGTGCTCGGAATTCACATATTTTATCCCGTGTTCACTCAGATTATGGTCATCCGGGGTAACTACAAAGAGTGGAAACACAGAAAGGCTTCACCGAAGCCTGTGTTTCAAGTAGCTGTGGACAGGCAGTTTTAGGCGTTCGGTTCAAACGTCCAGCTCAAAAGAAATCTTTTAATTGCAGATCAGATCCCAAACACAGATGTCCTGCTCTCCCTCTTTGAGTCTGTACCTTGATCAAGTACTTTGACATGACTTTTCAGAGAAGAATCAGCAGGTTCTCAAGTACAAGTTGTTCCACTGCTGCCTGAGTGGTGGAGGAGTTGCTTGTCACTCACTGCCTCTGCCAGCGCTCTGACCAAGAGAGTACAAAGAAGATAGCCAGAGGGGGGTGAAACCTGATAAAAAGCTTGCTCCAGTTAGCAGAAGGCATCTCATCAGGCTGAGCTGAGCCGAGTTAGTGCTAGGCTTTGCCTTTCCCCTTAAACAGTTACGTAACAAGCATTTGTAAAAATAATTTTGCTTGGCAGAACACGGTGTATGGCAAGTGAACTTGTTTCTCATGATGATTTAGATACCACGGAGATAATGATGTTAAGGTTCTTGTTTTAAAGGGTTGCAGACTCTCAGCACACACAGATCACAAGGAACATCTTGCTTTGGGATTTAACATTTATTCATTCAGTTCATCAAGTACTGGTACGCACATGGTACTTTGTATCAGTCATCACAGTGCTGATAGTAGCCTGAGGTTATGAACAAGGCATCTCTCGACAGTATAGAAGAGGTTGGCCTTGTGTAGTTCCAACCCAGTCGTCATGTAATATTTCCTTAGATCTGACTTGCACATTTTGTACTTTGAACAAATAGATGTAGTGCTTTCGCTCACCTCCCCTGCGTTGTGTTTATAAAAAGCTTTACCAATTGATTCTCGAAGCAGCTGTGAAGGGGGTGATTTTTCTTTCCAGCGAGTTTCAGCCATACTGGGAATCACCAGAGCCCATCTGTTCTGAACACTGAAGCAATCAAAATTAACATACTACTAATTTTAGCAGCATTCCTTGAGTCAAAATTATTAAACACCTTGCCATTCCTTTGAAAACATTAAGCCAGCCTGGATCTCAGTATTGCAGAGGTTGTGTAGCAACCAGAGCAGGGTTTCAGCTGAGTTCATAGTATCAGAATTTCACTGACCCCATTCAGAGGGAGGGAAGGAGACATGGCAAATACAGTGTAGAGGTATCAAAACCAATATCCATTGATTTCAGCAAGGAATAATATTTCCACGTGCTTTTCCTTCTCTCTTGTGCACTCTTTTGTTTTGTTTTGTTTTCCCCACTTCACAAGATTCTATAGCAGATTTTAAAACCTTCCAGAAATGTTGTAAATTTTTCCAGAAGGGTGGAAAGCTTAATGTTAAAATTCAAATAGAAAAGTTAAATCTCATGGGAATTCCTAGGTGTGAATCTTCTATTAGGAAAGATTGACAAGGTCACCCTCCAGATCTCCTCCAATGAGAGATGGCTGAGGTGGCAGACAACAGATGGCTCACTGACCCCAGTCCTGACACATCTCCACTCCCTCCAATCCCACAACATCCGATGATAGCCATCACAGTTCTTCTTAACCTCTCGCTTTGGTCACACAGGCCACAGGCACAAGTAATTTCTCTATTTCTGCTTACCCACAGTCAGCTAGATTCAGAAATTAGGATTCCCTGAGCATAGCTAACTAGAGCTTTACACAACACTCCAGTAGTAGTGTTAATACTTCCTCCTGATGGTGAAAATACTCCTCTCAGAAATCCAAAGATTATGTCACCTTTCTCACAGTGACATCACAGCCAGATGTCTTACGGTCTGTCCATTACTGCCTTGTTACCTCTGTGGTGTTGGTACATCCTCAGTGTTTCTCATGACTAGGGGAGTTGTGGACATTTCTGCCACCATCTCAATTTCACTCTGCAGCCTGGATGCTCGGCTGTCACAGGAAATTACCTGGTACTGGAAGAATGGGGAGCTTTTGTGCCTCTCCAGAGTGTAGCAAATCTGTTAGTGTCTACCTACCGCTTTCTCTGGTGGCAAGTTGTTCTTCTGTGCCTCTCATCTCCAAGGAGGGAAGGAATACAGGTCAGGCATAGGATTGCACATGGAGGTGTCTGAATTTTGTCACAGATACTTTCTGATGACACGAACAGTGGGCTGTGCTTTGACACGTACCGTGGCTGTTGCTCATAGAAGCTTTTTCAGCATTTTGCTGAGTTGGGGCAGAAGGATGGAGCTGGTGTTGTGTTTTCTAGTCAAGAAACTGATCCTAGTTGATGAGCTGGATGGCATCACGCTTGTTCTCCATTAATGCTCTTTGTAACTGTGCCACACAGCGCCAGGACCTGCTGTATGCAATGTGTTTTCATTTGTGCCAAGCTGTTTGTGTTTTGTTTTTTCTCGGAACTCGTCTCTCTGTATATTCACAGTAACTATTATCCTAAAAAATCTTCATGGAAGGTTAGTGCAGTTGTAAGTTAATTTGATGAAATGACACTCTTAATGCAATTATTCATGATAACAATGATCATAGAAATGAAGAAAATACGTGTTGAAAAAATTTATTATAAAACTGTTAAAAGCAATATTGCTTGCATTGTTGCTTAACAGCATTCAATTGCTTTGTGGAGCTTGTTACATTGAAATCAATGGCCTTGTTCACCATCCTCTTTTTTCTATTTGTGTAAATACAATCTATGTTAATGAATATGATGTTTGAGCACATCCAAGCTGGTTTGTCTTGGAGACTGTGAGTAACAGTTTATTTATAACCTCATCGGAAGCAGATCAACATCTAGGCCAAGCTTTTTTCTCTCCCTTTATTAAGAGAATGGAATAACTTCCATACAGCAATATTTATGTTGCTAGAATAGAAACCATGTAGTGCTGGGAAGCTCATAGCACTGGATTATTTGCCATGTCACTACAGGATGCCATGCTACAAGCTGACCCTTTAGAAATCAGTAACATTTAATTTTTGAGTGCTTTTACAAAATCCACACAGTTGATGAAAGCAGATTAAAGGAGCATGAAATTAGTGGGGCTTACATCACTTTATGGTTTATGAGCTGAACTATTATTGGTCTCCAGACCTGCTTCTAAATCCCAATAAACGAAGACCAAAGTTTCTTATATTTAGATTTTCTAAATAAAAGAGCTTTTAAATTACCATTTTCACACCAGATGAGCACCGAATCTCTTGTACGTTTTCGTACAAAATTACCCTCAGTGCTTTTCTTTAAGCTGTAACAAAAAAAAGAGCAAAATGTGGAATGAACTAACACTTTGGCATGAAATTTAAGGGCCAATAGTGATTATTAGGGCCTAGGGGGAAGCGTTCCCTGGGGCTGCATTATTGCCTTGATGTCTAATGATGGGCTGGCGTTGACTGCATTTGGAAATCAAATAATGCATCAGACTGTTAAACTCCCATTAAAACTGCAGGGTCTAATATGTCTGTGGATCAGAGCTTGCATCACTATATCAATCCCAGTTCAGAGTTAAAGAAATGCTCTGTAGGAGCACCTAGAAAAGATCTGTGCTTGTCTACCTGTCCAGACAACTGTAGTATATGACTGTTTTATTATTTATTATGATAATATCCATCCTGTGTTAATCTCCCTCTGGATGAAAAAGAACATCCAGAGGGTTCAAAGTCTTAAAGGAGAAAGGTGAGTAAGTGAAGACTCTCATTACAGAAAGGCTGCAGGATGCAAGCAAAGCTGTAAAAATCAGTCATGGTCACACCTTAATGTAGTAACTTGCCTCTTAATGCACTGCTGATTTCTTTTCTCTTTTCAAGTATAATTCACATCAGAAAATGATGTTCAGGAGAGGTGTCATGAAGGTTTATTGACTTTTTGGGTCTTCTATGAAAGGAACAAAGCAATGGATGCATGGGTTTGTAATGTTTCTAAGAGTCAGAGAGATGAAAAGGGAATACGACGGGCACTAGATGACCAGGAAGGTGCCAGGGATGAAAAGACATGGTGAGGAGCAGGGGAAAATTCATGCTGCTGAAGGAGGGTGTAATGTAAAAGCAACGCTTCACCTTGGAAAAGGGGAAGGCTGGTCAAAACACTATAGTTCGTTTTCACTGTCAGAGAATCTTGTTTGTGTTTTCAGTGTTAGAGAGCTAGGCTGTTAGGCTGCATGGAACATGAGGGCTACACTGTAAGACTGCATGGAAAGGAATGAAATCCCAGATAAGATAGACTTCTAGAAGCAAGGAATGGTGGGTGAAGGAAGATCCCTACTGTGTGATGCAAGATGGCAGGAACTCCAAACAGTTCTGATCAGTGGTGGGTTTGGGCAAGCGGTTACTTTCTTCCTGGGGATGTAAAAGGTCTCTCGGATTTATTCCATTCTCTGGAATATTACTCTTGTCCTAAAGTTGGTGTCTGGAGAAGTATTCAACAGTTTAGCAACTCTTTTTTTGCATGGTCTTCATGTATATGGAACTTCTATTGACGTTTTGAAATGTTGCTCTCACTTTATACCCAAGAATATAAGTTGCCCATACTTCATCCTCTTCAAATGACTATTCAGCGATGTGAGGGGAAGGGCCACATTAATTCCAGCCACATGGCTGTAAGGAGGTGCAGTGACAACATTTTTTTGTTTACTATCAGTTTTAAAACTCATGCTGCCCAATCACTTCAGTGGTTAGATCATCTGCTTTCACGCCAGATTTTCTTTTTTTAAAGAATATTTCCAATGCAATCATAAACAGAACAATCTGTGATTCCTAGAAAGCTGAGCTAAGCAAGATTTCCACAAACACGAGAGGCTATTGTTTAGAAAATGAAGAGGTAAAAGGAACATTTTCCACATGTGAAGTTACACTTTTGACTTCTGTTACTGTTTTCATTAAAATAAATAAAAAATTCCAGTGGCTTGATCACAAAAAACCCTGGGTTTAAGTTTGAGGCTCTTAATGAACATGGATTCTCAGCCCCGCCCAGACAGTTCTAGTTTTGGAATATGAAGACTTTTATTCTTCCTGCTCTAATTACACTTCTGTAATTAGTGTATTTTGAGAAAATAAATACTTTTTCATCTTCACTGACTGTAGAGATGCACAAGTCCTGCTGGCATCATCACACTAAGAAAATATGTAGCACAGAATCTGATCACAGCTATTTCTAATATAAGAGAAATGCCAACTGAATTGCTGCTTATTCCTGTTCACTCAGTCTTAGCTCAGCCATAGACTAAATATGTTGTAACAGCTGGGGATGGCCGGGGGTGTTGTCATTAAAAAGAAACCCTGAGAACAGTACTTGTTTGCAATGAGGCTGACACTGTTGGAAAAATGTACACTTCGAGTCACCTAAATAAGAAAATAAATTTGAGTTCTTGCACCAAAAAAACCCAACCAAACAAGAAAGCAACAAACAACCAAAAAAACCCCAACAAAATCTGAGAGTTTTCATTTAAAGCTGAAACTTTTGCGCTGAAATCCTCATTTTGGTCTAAAAGGACATTTTTTCAAGCATGCTATTTTTTCAGTCAAGTTTAGTTTGTTATGCTTTCATTTTCATCCATCCCTCCATCCATCTATCCATCAAGCGCATTAGCTGTGCCTATGCTGCCTTCGGTTGCTGTGTTAAGTCTGGGTTTGAGTATAGAGAGCCAAATGTCTGAAGACAGCTGTCAGGGCTGCTTTTAATGGGCAAATCCTGAGTGTGATCCATTCTATCTCCCAGGCCTAAAACTGCCTTTGCAGAGAGCTGGAAGGTGAACCAGCAAAGCAGACAAGCAGTCTGCACAGCAGAGAGTTTCACCTGAAGCCTTTTGTGTGCACCTTTTTATGTGCTAGGTTATTGCTGAGTTACTGCACTCACACCAAGGTACACAAATGTTGCAGGGTTTTTTGCTTCTCTGAATGCACAGCTGTAAAACCGTCCTCGCTGGGAGAAAAGGCAGTCCTAACAACTACATTTTCTTCAATCTCTTTGTTTCTGTTTGGTCTCTCTAGCTGAAAAATACTTCAGTCATCAAAGGTTTGATCTAAACTAAAAGTATTTGCACATCCCTATGTTTTCAGAGGGAATTTACATTCATGAACCATTTTTGATTAATATTTACATCAGGTTTTAGATTCTCAGCTTGGAAGATGGGTGAGACCTTTGAATATAGCTTGGCTGCATTGCCTGCATACTTAAACATCTTCACATGCTTCATGACTATGAACAAAATCAGTGGTACTTTGGAGGTGGAGGATGTGGAGGAGGGCCAAGAAGTGACTCTGAAGATACTTTGTGAAACAGACGTTATGCAGTATCACAGGGAAATAAATCTGAATGAATCCTTTTAATCAAATCAAGATCAGAGTATTAGGACTAGGAGGTAGTTTTTTCATCTACAGGAAAGGAAGTCCCACATCAAAAATTCTTGACAGATACTCACAAATGTATGGTCACTTCCAGCTAACATAAGAGCAAAAATTAGATTTACCTTTTCACCTGTAAACAATTAAAGAAGAGAGAAATCAAAGAACCATCTACTAATGACCTTAAAATGTGACAAAACCTGAAATTTCTGGCAAACTTGCTGTGTATCTCAGTCCAATTAAGTTCTCATTAGGGCTGCAAGTTCAATGTTGGCACCAAGAAAAAGTAACTGCTGGCAAACGATGGTATAATGTGCTAAGAGTTAAAACTAACAGCAGAGCTGTTGTACAATTTGCTTATAATTTAATGAATTAACACAAGGTAGATCCTGTAGGCTAGGTGCCTCGGTTTATTGATGGCAGTTGAGAGCTGCGTGGCTGGCAGAGGAGCCCTCTGATTTATTCCACTTGAGAAATTGCCCTGACTTCTCTGAGCCTGATTTATTTTGCCCTTGTTTTAGAATACTAGATTTTTTGAGGCCAGGCTACCACAGACTATGATGTTTTCTTTATCTAATATCCTGCAAAAGAAAAGCATAAACCAAAACTTTCTAAAAGATCAGTCATAATATCTCATTTACCTAATCAGATCAGCACTCAATATAGGGATGTGAGAGAATGAACTGATGCAAATGCCATTGTGTGGACAGCAAACCATTACAATCTGGTGTGTGAGGGTCATAGCAGAGGGAGATCAATGTAAAAGCCTCTGTTGATTTTGGTGGATCATACTCATGGTTTCTAAGGTTTACTGACTCATGGCAGGTCTTATATCTGGTAGCAAAGAATGTTGCATATATTTGCCAGCAAGTGATACCTGATGGTTTGGTCTGCATGATCAGTACTCTAACATATGAATGGAAGACTGTAAAGGCCTTTGGGATTTCTATTTTTTTCCATTCCTCTTTCTAAAGTAGCATTTCTTATCAAAATTAAATTCTCCTATTTATTTGTAACGACTTTTCTAGCACGCAGTTGAAAACGCAGGTCATCACTTGTCTGAGTGAGTGGTCTAGAACTCCATTTGAAAGAAATGTGTTGACCGAGATAAATCTGAAGGCACACGTGGCAATATAAAAATTGTACATGATGTAGTTATCATCTTTTCAGCTGAAGATTTGTACCCCAATATTATTATCTGAAGAAAAGAAAACTGATGCAAAGAACATCTGTTGTGTTGATGACTGTATTAAGGTTGGCTCACCTTGCGGGATTTTCTAATAGTCCTAGTTGACTTAGAAGAGATTTTTTCATCGTGTCACACAGGGATATGTTCTTACAAATTATAATTATTAGTAGTATCTCTGATTTGATAAGGAATAGGTTGTCAGAGGCCCTTTATTACACAGATCAGTTAAGTAACCATTCCTACTGTAGTCTGTATCAGTCCAACATGGTAATTGTGGATTTTGTCTTAGATCCTTCTAATGTATGGTCAAGAATATGTGCACTGCAACCTACTGCAAAGTTCATCATACACATACTTCAAAATACTGAAGGATGCTACTAAGCTGAATTTATCATAGGTCTCTGTAGCTCTTTATGAAAGGTACCACATTTGTGGTGTTCATAACTTTGAAGTCAGCCTTGAAAAAGGTGTATCAAAATTTGCATGCTCAATATCAGTGATGTGATTGCATGTGTGATCTTTCTTGTCATTCTAGAGAACTGGACCTAGTGACTCACTTGATCCCTTCCAAACCTATTTTTCTAAGAAAAGCACATTTCTGAGATGGTGGGAATGGTGACTGGGGATTTTCTCACTGGATCCGGTATCAGGCCATTGCTATGAAATGATTGTAAAGGCCACTGTAAGGGGAGAGATGCTGACTTTCAGACACAACATCATTAACTTGTGGTCATTAGAAATATCCCATGATACTTCTTGAAAAAGTAGAGTAGTTAACCTTGGTGGCTTGGCTAGACTCCAACATTTGTAATTGCATCCTGCCTTTCTAAAATTGCATTGCACACGTTCAATTGGATAGGGTATTCTTCACCTTTTACCCTAAGCTGCTGAGTAGTTCTGCTCAATATTTTCCATATTTCAACCCAGAAATGTCTTCATTCAGCATTATTTGTTTTGAATGATAGTTCATAAAGTGCTTTGAAATCCTCCTGGCTGAAAGTTGCTGTCTACTAAAAATGTAAATTTTCTTTGTTGCCAGCTGTAAAATCATACAGGATTTGACATCAAAAGATCTATGCCTTGCACCATGATGATTTGACTAGAAGAGCTCTGGAAAACCTAGGCAGAGTGTGCATTAAACACAGCCATTGGAGAGAGAGAGCCAAAGCCAAGCAACTAACGTAATCTACTATGGATCAATAGTGTGCCCTTCAGGGACACTCTTACTCTGAGGCAGCCAGGGAATTAGCTAGGGGGTGTGGAGGAACTGTGCTAGTAAAGGTGGTGTTAGCTTTAGGAGACCATGCTCATGCTAAAGATACTGCAAGAGGTTGAAATTCATCACCCTGGCTTGTCTGAAATGTAGCTTCTGTCCTCAGCTAAGGGATGCCTTTGCTTGTTTGCACTGCAACCTGTCAGGGGAGTTTGGAGTGGACTGTGGTCTAAATATAGTGGTGATTGTTTTCTAAGCAAATCGTGCATTTTTTTTTGACAGAAGTCTTCCATCCATACATCAAAGCAAGTGCACTTCAAGGAGCTTTATCTGTGTCGATAAGGCTATGTGATACAGGAATTATGAAAGGAATAAAGCTGGAATTAGTGCCAAATCCACAGTAATATTCTACTGTGAGATACTTCGACCTGCAGTTCTTTTCAAGTTGTATTGTGTGCTGTGAGCTGGCTGTATGTGCTTCTAATGAAACATTAAGGCAAGTTTCAGGCACCTGAGGGAGAAAATCACCTGTTTATTGCTCTCCAAGTAATATCTACCTCAAGAGTCAAAACCTGCCCGTGTCCCTAGAAAACAAACAGAGAATTCAAGGGTGAATGTGAAAAAGGAAAGAAAAGATCTGCCTAGGGAGAGGAGTAATAAAAATAAAGCTTTGTGCTTTGCCCAAGTGTAAATTCGGGATTACTTTCCCTTCAGATAATTCTCGGTACTTCTCCTTGATTTTTTCTTCTGGGACATGGGCAAACTGCACTGGCACAAGCAATGCTGCCCTTGGGATGGCTTTTGCTGGCATCTGTAGCTTGATCCAAAGCTGACCAGAGGCAATGCAGTGCTCCCTGTGGACTTCAGGGAGTTTGAGAGTAGAGTTCAAGTGTTCCTGTAGCATCTTTATTCTGCCAGTCTCTTCAGAGGGAAGATGCTTAAAAACTCCTTTCATCCAAAAAGGCTGAAAGTTTTCAGACTTTTCATGTATGCAGACTGGGGAAGTTTTTTTGCTTCTTGCTCCTGTGAGCCTGGAACCCCTCTTCATAGGCACATAACCTGTTTGGTATTTGATGTGTCTAAGCAGTGTATCTTCCTGTATGGTGTACGTGGAGCCCAGCAGATCTGCTGCCTGTGGAAGGGGTGCAGATATTTTCCAGGCAATGCCGTCATGTGGAGCACTGCTGCTCAACAGGCAGTGTTATATCATCTGAGACACAGCTTATAAATGTCTTTGAGGACCTTTGAGTGTGATGCTGGTGGCTTTGTGGTGATTGTTGGGGCTGACTAGGGACCCTGGGCCCAGAGGGCACTTTGGAGTGCCTTGCCATGGCAGAGGTGACAGCCTGCCTGCAGCCTCCAGTGCAGGCGTTTTTGGGAGCAGGGAGACCTTCACCCATCCTTCACACTGCTTTCTGGTGAGACTGGAGCAGGCAGGAAGAGAGGGAAACATCAGCCAACCTCTCCGGTATCCTGGCAGCACGACTGCAAATCTGATTCCCGACCATGTTCCAATATATGCAGTGGCAGCCGTGGTTTATTCGCAAACAGCTACACCCCCCCCTTTAATGCAATGACTTTCCAAGGAAATACAACACTCACCCTTCTTCATTTCTACAGATGGTTCCAATTGAGCCCATAAGGCTTATTTACTTAACGACGTGTCTAGCTTCATGAAATGCTGAAATCTGTGAAGTGAATCATAGGTGTGTTGGTTTGGTTGGGTTTTTTTAAACACTGTAATTATCTCTTGCTCTTGGCCCTCTTAATAGCCACTTGTTTTCATAACATGCAAAACTGCTACCCAGACAGTGTTGATGCAGGAGGCCTGGATGTATTTGCTATAAGTTTGTTAAATTGCTGGCAGTATCCTGGATTGCCTTAGAAGTGAAAAATTCACAGAAGTATGAACTTTATAGTTAAGCTTACTAAGTTGGTAGTTTTAACCTGTGGTGATACATGGTCTCATTTACGTAGACAAGGCACGAATCTTGGTGTAGCTAGCATAGTTCCTCCAACACCTGGTGATGGAGGCTCTGCTATTCTTTGTACCTTTTATACTGTGCTTTCCCTGTGCTCTGGTAGTACAGGTTGGTTTTCTAGTTACCTACACACCCACCTGTTTTTCTCAGGTGTTCTCCATCTGTAGCCCTGTAGATAAGTTTGCATTAGGCCTTACAGAACACGCCACTCTTCTGACGAAAGCTTTTCTACATCTGATGATGTTGTGTGGTGTTGCCATAGTAATTTCTTCTTACTTGTCTCTGAAATGTCTACCTGGTTAATCACTGCAACCCCTATCTCTTACAAAGTCTTCTGTTGATCTTCACAATGCTGATCTTCACAAGGAACACTGGTCAGGGAGACCAGCATTAGCCTGGACTTTTGCAAACTTGAGTTCAAAGTTCCCCTTCAAAAACTGTGCTGAGAGTGGTTGTGTCATGCCCTCGTATAAGGATGGCTTATGGTGCATAATCTGAGCCTCTACTCTCAGTGTATCTAAAGTGAGAAAATCCGGCTTTGTGGCCTCAGAAAGAAGCCAAGTCGGTCAAGCTGCAGCTGAGCAGTGGGAGCACAGAGCTCTGCAGTGACCACACATAGCCTCCTGCTTAGGTCTCTTCACGTGAAATGTGGACAGTGATACTCTTCTGTGCAGCAGATGTTCTGTGTAGATAAATACAAATATGTAAGATGCTCAGTGGGACCATAGAGCTACAAGATAGGGAGCAATAGAAAGCTGGGTAACCAAAAAGGCAACCAAAAGCCAGTGAGACACTATGAATGGCCAAGAAAACCATCCTCTGTCCCTTTCCATTGCCTTCAGCATACAGCAAACACTCTTCTTTCATGCAAAGTCACACCTTTCCTCTCAGTCAAAACTCACCTGGCTGTCCCTGGTGGTTAATGTGTGCATGGGAATAGGTGTTTTGCTGCCATCAAGTTCTCCTCTGGCATCCAACAGCTTTGAGAGCAGATGAAAGGTAGATGAGAATGTGGTAGCTACATTTTGGTTACCATAGTTATCCCGACAGAATAAATGTCCTTGGGCTCAAGGGACGCCCCTTCAGCAGATCAGCTCTTTGGCATGGGTCCATGGCACTTAGTCCTTGGGTGATAACGGTGGGGTTTGCTACCACATCAACAAGTGATAGCTTTATTTCCCTTTTGAGCTTTTCTAGCAGATTCTTCATCTGATTATGGAAGAGTTACCTTTAAAGCTTAAACCAATAGCTGCCTAGTCCTAGGAACTATAATTTCCACCCCTAAAATCCCAAACCCATTTAAGGCATGGGGTTGGGTGCTAGAATTCATAGAGAGACGAATAAAATGTTAGCACTAGCAGGAAAGCATTGTCTGCACCCCGTAGCCTGTTCTGTGCAAGGAGGGTACATAATTGCTGTGAATCACAAGTGTACTTAAGAGATCTGAAAAAATAAGTCGGAAACAAATAACATGTTCTGAGTAGCCACTGGTGCTTGTGGTTCACTCCTTGATGTCTATTGCCAACATAAAGTGCAATAGTGATATTTAAAACTCGTGGAAGCGGTTAAGGAAGAAGCCACAGTGTCCCAGCCCTGTTCAGGATTGTGGGACTGGTTTATGGTCTTGCTGGAGAGCGAGGGAAGACAGGGACAATGGTGGGTGCTCAGCCAGAGCAGCACAGAAAGGGAGAATATCAAGAAGGTTTGGCCTTCCACACAGTGTGCACTAGGGAGTGATGCACTGAAGCATTCTATAGGGGAATGTCTGCTGGCACAAGGCCAGTTGCAAAAGATAAATTAAAAACGGAACAATGTGACTGAAGTCTCTTTGGGAATAAATCCCCGAACTCTGGTCAAGTATCTGGGACCTCAAGCCAAAATAGTGCAAAGAAGGAATGTGAACAGGCTACAGGAAATTGAACGTCTCCTAGAAAGACCTGCATGTTTTTTTCCATTTGTTAATGATACCTTTGATATGATAGAGAGCTCAGCTGGTTGTACTATTTAAGTCCATCCATTTGGATACGGGTAGCAAGAGGGAAGAATAGCTCACAAAAACATGGTGTTTATGGCCTGGCAAGGATTTTTGCAGCTGATTAGAACATTTTTTTTCATCTGCTTAACGTCCTTGCTGGCTTTGAGAGGTTTCTGAACCAAATACTAGAGAAGCAACTGTAAAGCAGGTGCAGTGTTTTACCTCAGCACTGGTGAAAGAGCAGAAATAATTCGGGATGGCATTTACTCAAATGCTTGGGTCTGTTACTGTCTTAGAAGAATCTGAAATAATGTGGTTCAAAGTAAAAGTTAACCTAGTAGTACTACTGGGTGCGTAGTAATATATTTCAGCATCCGATCCTGTATTTGAACAGAGATGGATTCAGAGCAATAATAACCAATTCTGGACCTGTTAGAGAGGCAGTGATGCTCAGTAGGTAGAGATGGTGCTGAAGCGAAGCTTTCTTATACTGCCTAACTTCTGTTAATCTATTTCTGTTTTAAGTGCAAAGTAGCCATTAAAAAAAAATCTCCTTTTTCTTACAGAGGGCAAGTAGATATTCTGTAAAGGTTAATATCCAGAATCAAGTCCAAAGACGGACTTTTGTTTGTAAATATATTTGTAAAGGGCAAGAAGAAAACAAGAAGGAAAAAAATGTAGAAGATGATAGAAAACATAATGCTGGCTTTATTTATTTATTTATTCTACTTGTTCTAAATAATGGTAGTGTGAGTAAATAGCTTGATGGACATTTTTCCTTTGATCAAATGCAAACCCAAGAGCAAAACAGAATCCAGTTAAGTAGGATATGCATATATATCTTATAGGTCACATACTACAGAAAACCTGACCGCAAGACCCCAGACATTACTTCCAACAGGAGGGGCTATCTAATGCCCACTGTTCTTGAGGGCAATTACCAGGAATTGCAGAGAGATCAATCATTCTCGATGCACTGAGCAAGTATATTTTATCCTCTGAAAAGTCAGTTCAGGGAATGCAAAGTGTGTGAATTTCATTTTAGCACAAGATTTTTGTTAGGAAAAGAGCAGCAGTAATGAAACAGTCACGGTGTAAGACCATGAAGTGGCTCAGATGTTAGGGAGATACACTCCAGAAAAAAAAAAAAATACCAGTTTAGAAATATGAAGTAAATACCACTGTGGGATTTTGCAGTCTGGGAGGAGGTCTTTGAGAAGAGCCCTCCCATGCATGCAGACCCAAGCCCTGCAGGGGCAGGCAGTGTGCCTCTGTCAGCATGGACCCTGGGAGGGGAAACAGTGAAGAAAGTGAACCCAGATCCAGGCAAGAAGGTAAGATGTCCTGAAAACAGTCTGTGGCTGGTTTAAGAGTGATAAATACCAGGCTCTTTGACAGAATACAGAACCATGTTTCGTGCTCTGCTACAGGGTTTTGGATATGCTGGCAGGGACCTGGAGCTTCTTGTGGGCTTAGCTCCTGGAAGTGGCCCATTGTGTTGGGAGAGTTGTGTCACCCGTTTTGCAGCCAGCTCAACCACCAACCATCAAGGCGCTGGAGGTTTCTGTTCCTCTAAAACATCTTTCTTGGAACAAGCACAATGTGTGGCTGTGTGTTCCCTGCTTGCTTCATTAGCTCTTTGATTAAACTACCTGTGATAGTAAGGCTGGAAGAGGCAATTTCTGGTTTCATTAGTAAAGCAGTAACATGGAGCTAGGCAGAGCATCTGGTAGATGCTGATGGTGTGGTGCAGCTGGGATCCTCTCAGATGGCCTCCTGCAGCCCACCAGCTCTCTCCTGGCTTCTGCAGCTGTCTGTGGCATTCAGCTGACACATTGGAGAGTAGAGGAAGAGTTCTGCTCTACCAAAAAGCAAGGTCATCAGCTCTGGCTTGGGTGGCCAGGATTTGGTGGCCAGTCCAGATCTCAGCAATGCAAGAACCTGTGCTGCCCTCCTTGAACTGGTCCCTTGTGGCTGGTCAGACTAAAAAGAAACTTGAAAGCGTAAATCAAAACTGGCAATTGTGTCTGGTTTGTTTGGCCAATGTCATCAGAAAGGTGATTCTACCTGGACCTGAAAGCACAGCCTGAGCAGATGGCAACCATCAGGGGCTGGCTGCTGCCGCCACCCTGATGCAGAGGCAGGAGGAGCCAGCGCTGAGGGCTTCTTCTTTGAAACCCCTGAGTGAGAAGTGTAATGCAGAAACCAAGTTTTGTTAAGCTGACAGAAGCCTTATCAGATGGCAAGGAGGAGATGTGGATTTGATTAATCACCTCTGTCTGGAGGGCTGCAGCTTGGGGGGCTGCCAGGGGCACAGGCAGGGACAGGACAACCCATCAGATAGGGTCTGACACGATCCCTGCCTCTCGGAGCAAAGCCTGAATGAACTAGATCTGTTCAGTGTTATCCCCTTGTCAGTTTTTACTATCTCCATCTTGAGTAGTGATATTTAACCACCATTTTTTTCTTCATTTTTCTTCCCTTTTCTTCTTTTTACTTTCATTTTTGCTCTTTGAAGTTTGGCTTTCTGAGGTTTGCATGGGGTATCCCAAAAGCTCCTCCTTCTGCTGAGCCAGGCGGGGGCGGGGGGGGGCTTCTGTAGCCTTTCCTGATGCAAAATGATGAGAAGATTCATAGCAGCCATGGCAAGAACTCATTGCAAGTATGTCTGCAAAGCATGCAGGTGCTAACAAATAAGGCAGGCACATAGCCCACGTGAGTACTAGTAAGTGAAGAGTCACATCCAGGGGGGCTCTGTAAACCAGATCACATACAGCACACAAAGTCCGGGTCTGGGTTTGCTCTTCACCCTGTCAGTCCATTAACATAATTCCACTTGCACCCAAAATGGAAAAATGGCATTAAAAGAAGTTTGGGGAGGGGGGGGAAGCAGGCAAACAACCAGGCTACAGAGAAGATGTGTCTGGGTTTTTTAAGTGTATTCACAAGTTAATTCAGGTAGGAAATTATTCTGACAGGTAGAGAGTAAAGTTTTACTCCCGTGGGCTATTTGTGCTTTATTTAGGGCTTAAATGAAGCGCAAAAGCTCATGAAAGACAGAAAATCCTTCAGTGTGGAAGACAACCCTCTGGAGGTGAAATACGGGGAATCTAATGCCACTTTCCCCACAACATTTGCAATTCCTGCCTGAGCAGCCCCTGTTAATCCCAGCCCGCAGTGTGTCCGGTGACCAGCATCAGAAAGACAGTTTCTCCAATACCTCTCTCCACATAGAAATGGTCTCCTTGAAGCTGGCCTGTGCAGCACGTTTTGGGGGTGCCAGGCTCCCTGGAAGGCTGAATGCTCCTTGGGGAGACGTGGTTGTTTCTAAAACCAAGCATCACTGTCAGCAGTGTTACAAGAAGCCGCAGGCGCCCAGCGCAAAATGGGACAGCCCTGGACCACTGGTAGCTGGCAGAAAGCTTTTTAATGTGTGGTTTTCTCCTCAAATGAGTAGTCTTCTGTTCTTCCTATCATTAAAACACGGACACAAGCTATGCACCTTGCACTTACATTTTAATGTGGAAATATTATTGCGGAGCGTGAGGTAATTACCCGGTTGTTCCTTTTACTGCATGTAATTACTACAGGATACTACGGGGATAGTTTATAGCAACTCAGTGTAAAAATAAGGAACATGAAAGCAGTGATGAGGTTAGGTGATGTTTACACCTCCTGCACTCTGAACATGCTTTTGCAAGGAAACATACCCACACCTACCATAGGCTAGTTAACTTTTCCCAAGAAATTTTCATAGTGATCAACCAGAGCTTGGTCCTAAACATTTAGGAGGCAGCTCTGCTCTGCTGAAGTCAAGTGGGCATCCACCTGAGAGGAGATGAAAGCTGTCCTCCCCTCCATGAGCTAGGAGACATTTTCTCCTCCTCCCTCACCGTGCTGTGTGTCTGAGACCACAGCTTTTCTTGCGCTTTAGACGGGCACATGCTGGATGGAATATATCCCGGGGGTTTTCCCAAAGCCAAATTTACACAGTGTTTGGAGCAAGAACAACATTGCATCTTCTCTTGCAAATATTTAGTATGTGATACTGTTAAGACTTCTCCCCACCACATGGGGCCATGTCTTTTTTTTCTGTTTCCATGTACGTAGACATGGGGTTACACTGCTTAGGTACATTTACATTGCTTGGTTGTACTTAAAGGGTCTGGCTGCCTTCTGTGTGATTTTTTTTTCTTTTGGTCCAAATCCCCTCTTCCCATGTCTGGGGGAAAGACACAAGGGGTTTGCTCTCTGCTGAAATAGCATCCGTACCATCTGTATGCATTCTATGGATGTTCATCCGTACAGATTTCCTGCAGGAAAGTGAGTTCAGGTGGTTTACCCGATGCTTAGCTGCCATTTCAGGGACTAGGCTTTCTTGCTTCTTACCTCTGTGCCTGTATCTACTCAACCAAACATAAAAGGTTTAATGGGATTGTTAGCAGAGGTAATGGAGAGAGTCGTGTTGATTAGAACAGGACCTGAATCAGACCCTTCATTTTTCCCTGCTGTCACATGGGACTTATTTATTATTCTTGCCTTTTTCTTTTTTTTTTTTTTTCTTTTATTGGAATTCACTGCAGACTTTTTTTTTTCCCCATCATTATCTAAGAGTTTTTGGAAGAAAAAGTTGCATTTTAAAAAGAGCCTGTCTTGCTGCAATTTATTCAGCTCACCATTTCCTAACTCCAGCTGTGCCCTCTTGCTCTAGTACAGTTAAAAGAGGTTGAGATCCCCCAGTGCTAAGTAGAGAGAAAATCTCAAGGTGGTCAGGAACTGTGCATGTAATGTTCTTAATTGTTCTGTGCTTCATTAAAATGTTCATGCATTCACACACTTCTAGCTGAAATTGCCCATTCAGCTTCAACAGCTAATTACAAGAGTGACCAGGCATTCACATGGCACACACATGCTTATTGGATATGACAGATGGGTATGCCTGGACCTCTGATTCATCATTTGATATCTCATTTCGAAAGGTGATGTTATCACTGTGCAAATAAACTGTAATTCTGTCCCAGGCCTGGCTGCTCACAAAGGAAAAAGGAGGGGGAAAAGCTCACCCCATGTGCACCTAGGCAACAATGTAGTGTGGGTGCTGGCTGCAGTAGCTGGAGCTCGAGGAACCTCTGAAGACTGGCTTTGCTGTAAAAGGGCTGCTCGCTCCTTGGAAACTGGAGCAGAGGGGACAGATTTTGTGCTGTGCCTCCAGCAGATGCGACAGAGAAAGAGCAGCTCTGGGGGCTGTAGAACAAAGGGGGCTGCAAAGCCCTCTGCGCTGCATGGCTCGCAGCTCTTGCATGGGCCACTGAGGCTCCTGATGTGCATTTAAGCAATTGCAGTCTGCTCTGGTTGAAAGCAAGGCTCCCTGGGATGCCCAGCTTTGCCACCTACAGATTTGGAGCCGTTATGAGGAGCTTCATTCCCTTCTCCACCTTCTGCTCTTTGCACTGGGGGGCAGCCACCACAGGACCTGTGATGGGTGGCATCAATTTGGTGTGAAGGTGACAGGCTTCTGGGCAGGACCCCTACCCTGAGCAGGAGGGGAGCCCAGGTGTTACCTACGTAGCAGTGACCTGAGTGATAACACCGGAAACTCATTGCCAACTGCTCTGGGAAATGCAGTGCATTCCCTGTATTTCTGTGTTAGCATGGAGTTTGCAAACCTGTCAAGAAAATCTTTTACAATTTTTTCCCTTTGAAGCGATCTGTGCCTTTTCTCTAGAAGGTATTTAATTGTAATGGAACAAAAACTTGGATCAACTGGAATGGACATTTTCAAACCAGCAAGTCTTAAAAAAAATAAACTTCCTTCCTGAGGAAGAAGGAAGATGCAGTTGTCTCTCCGGTGTCTTCAGGATCAGAAGATCTCCACAAGGTCCTTGGTGTAGCTGAACTTTTAGAGGTTATATAAAAATACATACCAGCCCCAGACATGGGCAGACATCACAGGAGACATTAAGGCGTTTTGACTACATTACAAAAAAATGCCCTGTTATTTCAGTGGGAATTTGTCCAAAGACTGAGTCTTGCATAGTATGGAGCCCAGCCACTGCTTAACCCGCAGAAAAGGGATGATACAGTCACAGGCACACAGTTCTGGAAGTAGCTTCAAGGGATCGTCTCACCCATCCTTCTCAAGTCTGATGGGAACAGCTCTAGTTAGATTGTCCCTTGCTGAGACTTTCACCGACCGATCTCAGAAGGTGCTTCTTAGCACACCATCTTCATTCCAGTGCAGCCTGTTCCAGCACGTGGTAATCTTAAAAGCTGGAGAACAAAAAAATCCTTCTATCTAACTCAAATCTCCTTTGCTGTAAATTATATCAATTATTTCTTGTCTCAGAAACAGTGGATGTGGAAAGCAATTGATTATTCTTCTTTTTATAGCAGCCTTTTTAATATTTCTTTTTATATCGGACGACTAGTGTCTTTTCAGTCTTCTCTTTTCCAAAGTAAAAAATTTCCACTTCCCTAATCTCACCGCAGAAGTCATGTTTTCTGAATCATGTCATCCTTGAAGCTCTCTCTTGGACTCTGCAAAGGTGGCTGCCCCTTCTTAAATGCTCTGCTGGAGCATTTCTCTACAAGAAACCAGATCAGCCTCAAGCAGAGTGGGATAAGATTGTCTTATAAACATGTCCAAATGCGGGGCATAAATAGGCACCGGACTAGCCAAAATTTTACTATGGGGTTTTTAAGTGTAGAATAAAATGGGGAGTGAAGTTTCTTCTGCCTGGCACATTTTCTTCTGTCACTTGTCCTGTTTTGACCTTTCCTGTCCCCGGGAAGTAGGTAGTGACGAACTTCTATTGTATTAAAACCATCTGGTCCTCTAAACCATTCGTAATTTTTCTGTTTCCATGTTCAGCCACTCCATTAATAAAACTTCTGAGCAAATTGCTTTTATGCTCTCTGTCAAAGGATAACACCTTGCGTGTTGCAGTATCTTGTAAGTCAGTTTTGCCTAAACAATTGTTCCTATTCTGGCTTGGATTTCAGTTGAAAAAAGCATTAACCGAATATTTACTCATCATTGGCAGCAATAAACCACTCATAGGATTTTATGTCGTGTGTGTAAATAGTTCATTCCCTTCAGTGTTCATTAAAAACAAATACAGTTTGCACCCTTGGTGTATTCCTTTAAAAACAACCAAACCCTTAACTCTGTTGCCCACCAGCAAACATTTCATTATTTATTGCTTAATTGCTGTTTCATACTTGGCATTAAGGATGTAAAATAGGCTGTGACTACTAGAGGAATAATTACTAGTGATGAACAAGAGCAAAAGACCCAAAACATCGGTGGTTGTGGAAATGCTATTTCTCACTCGACAGCGTTCAGTATCATTAGCGGTGATAGCGAACCCTCTCAGCCAGCATGGTGAACCCTCGCACCATGAAGCACTTGTAATCGTTCCTCTGTGGTGCTGCACCACAGAGAGATACCATTTGCTAACTCGTTTCTATTGTTTTGAAATGAGATGTACAGTCTGCGGACACGACCTCTTGAAAGGAGCTCCGTGCTTGATCATCCTCATCGTATTTAACTGGGGTTTATAGTGTCCACTTGAGTCTACTGACGCAGTGGGTGAGGAAATAGAGAATTAATCTTCTATCACATTCCCTTCTGTAGAGAAATTTCCTAATTAAACATTGCAGAAAATTACTTTAAAAGTAGCAGGAGGAGGGGAAAAAAAACCCCACATCCTTCCTCTATTGTGGGCATGGACAATATTAATTGAAAAATTGTAATTTATTCATGCTAAGCTTCTAACTTCACCTCCTGTCCGCAGTGATTTTCCTAACATGGCTCTAGCTTTACCCCCAGCATGGACTTGTGTTAGGAAAACAGAAGAACATACTATAATTACTGGTTTGCTTCTGGTTGGTTTGCCACTGCTTTTCTGCTCCTATTTATCTGTGTTTACAAAGTTGAGAAAAATCCCTTGATAATTGCCTCTTCTTTAAGATCTTCTCACCGTGGCAGTTGTCACACACACTGAGAATTTTCCAGTTTAATATTCTGCTCTATTAGCTGCTAAGAGCACAGATAAGATATACCGAGAAATGAAAGTCCCCTTTTTAAGCATTTTTGTTTTAAAATGACAGCTTTAAATGTATTACTCTATTTAGAAAGAAAAATCTGAGTGGATGGCATGATGGGTAATGATATGTAAATGACCATTCATGCATGAAAATCAGGGCCACAGTTGAATGTATTAAGCAATGACTGATATAATCATTATTTTGGATTTTGCATCTGAAGAGGGGGGATTGCAGATATCAAGTGAATTGCGTATTTAAAGAAAACATTAGTGTGTGTGTGGAATCGAGAATGGTTTTGACATTGTTGCATTAAGTATCCTCGTGTTATGCTGTTTGGACTTAAATAAGGTCAATATGTTGGGTTTATGCTTTTCATATTATCTCTGGCTCTGGCTTTGGCAGATCCTCCCTTTCCCTGTTTGTGCAACGTGCCATCAGAGTGCCAAGTTTGTAATGTCAACTCTTTTCAGCTCCCTGTAATGCTTTTATCTACAGAAAGCTGCCTACTGCTCACATGGGGGGAGAGCTCGGAGAAAGCCAGTCACTGGCAGTTTAAAAGAATATGTAAAAATTCATCATTGCTGCAAACCCTTTGGTTGCTCTCATACTTATCCGTGGTAGCAGGGTGCTGTAGGAAAGTTAATGCTGCAGGTCTCGTGGAGCTGCAGGGTCGAGCCAGCAGCCTCCATCACAGCCTGACACCAGTCCCTACCTCCACACATCACAGCCGTGACCGGCTGTTGGCTTAACTGGCAGTTTCTCTTTCAGGGTTCAGGGTGCCTGCTGCAGAGCTTGGGGCCATGGTACTGGGGTCACAAGTTGGGAAAGCGAGGGGTAGCACATGGGCACCGACACGGCGTATTTGGGGGACTCCTTCATCCCCCAGCCTGCACGCTGGCAGTGCTTCTGCTGTTGATGGTACAGATGGGGAGGGGGGACCTTAACGTGGGCTCAGAGCGCAGCTGCTGTTCCATCACCTCTGCAAATTTATCAACTTTATATACAAGTAAATACATGCATACTCTGAGTAATGCTGCCTAAGTGTAAGCTTCAGATGTTTTGTTCTGGTGACCAGGGGTGGCAGGCAGTGGGAAGGCTGGCTGAGGCTGAGCCAAAAGAATGAGGAAAGTGTCTCTGACGATTATTGTCCGGGAGGTGACAGTATAGCTCACTTCTCCACTTCCTAGCCAGAGCTCTGCGGCTATTCTGCTCTTGAAGTGCTGCTTTCACGAGGAGAATGGTAGCCAAGACTGAAATAAGGAGGGGATGTGGTATTCGTAGATACTTGAGACAGTGATGCTTTCTTGTCTCATTTTGTATTATGAAATTTAAAGGAAAAAAACAAGAAAATTCCATTTTAGAATAGGAGAAAAATAGGCTTCTGTTATAGAGCACCTACATTAATGGATTCCTTCTATCAAAGGCAGAAAATAGCTGTGTTACTAAATATAATTAATGCATCTCGAGTTTGGAGAACATTATGCTAAATGTCCATGATACATTCTCCGTCCCCTTCGGCAGTAGCATATGATCAATTTTGCTACTCTGTCCTTACCTAATTATTGCTGTCGCTAATGAAGGGAAGTAGAGAAAAACATGTCTTAGTAGGTTAATAAGCCATCCAGAAAATTATATTAGCATGATCAATCCTTAATGATTATGGTTTCTCATAATATTAGATCACCTGAAAGGTGTTTTTCGCAGGAGATGGGAGGGGAAGTAGATAGCATTTTGCAGCCATTCTTCCAGGTGTGCTCAGTTGGTTTCTGGACAGAAAAGCAGTGAAACTTTGGCTCGGATTTTTGACTGCTGTTGCAAACGTTGATTTACTTAGTGGAGCTGGTTCATTTTTATCATGCAAGCATCTGGAAGGGCAGCAGTTAATGGGAGATTTTCTATCTTCTCTCCTTCCACAAATATTTGTGGTATTGGCTTTCACCTGGGCTGACGGCCTGCATGTTCTGTGTTGCTTTTCCTAAGTTTTTGTGAATAAGCTGGCACTCTTCACTCTTAGATCGGTCTGAGTAGCTTCCAGCTGGCATCTTCCCCTTTCCTCTCACCATGATGATCCACCTTCATTTGCAATCTAGTATCTGCTTTAGCATCTGTCGGGATTTCTTTCATTTGTTTACTTTTTTTGTCTTGTTGATGCTTCAAGTACCCGTGCACGCCACTACTGCATCCTCAGGACATGTTTATTTTGATGAAAGCATTTCTCTTAGAGCACATCCAAGACATGAAAATGAATAGCAGAGGGGAATGATCCTCAAACATCAGACTACTTTTTTTTCTTTAAAGATTTTCCCCAAATTAAACTGAATAATAATCCTCCCTTTTAATTTGTTAATTACACTTCTGCAATGGTAATGCAATCAGTGTATATAGCTAAAGTGTTTGTGTGTGTGAATCAATATTAATGAGAAGGAGAGTATTTGCAAAGTGTGGTACGTATCAGCTATTTGCTTTGTGCCTGTCTGCTGGCGTAAGGCTGCTCTGAACTGGACCCACATGAGCAATGCAAGGAAGTGCAGCTGCAGGAAGAGAAGAGGGTGAGTCCCTCAGCTCTTTCACTCCCTGTAATCCTTCCTGTAATCAGGGGAAGGTATGGAGCAGGGTACGCTGCCTTACAGGCGGGATAGCCCTCAGAGAGCTTGTGCTCAGCACTTCCAGCACCTTAGCAAAGCAAAAAGTCAGGGCTTTTACTGCCTGTCTGCCCTGAATGACTTTGCAGGTGACAAAACTCTGAGCAAGATCATAAAGGTTAATAACGACGAAGTGAGAATGAAATCTGACATTTTCCGTCTGGGCTTCCAATTTTCTGTATATGCAGTGAATTGAAGCTAAGTGAGATTAAATGGTTAAGCCTTCTGTGCCATATGGCTCCCCGATATCATAAACTCATCTGTAAAATAATACTCGGAAGGGCAACATTGTCCTGGTGTAAATGGATTCAAATCCACGCCTCTCCGATGCTCATGTCAAGGCTGAGTTTCAGTGTCACACTCAACCTGTTTTTCCTGTTAGTGGAGGTCTAGGAGGATTTTTCCCTACACAGTCACGTAAATTCTGGGTGATATCACAAAAACCGATCCTTAGTTTATCCACAGACCTGGCCCATGGAGGCTGCTCCTCCTAAATCTTTGCCTCCCTTCCAATAGTGGCTGTGCTGCTTATGAACTCCCTTGCCTCTCTGCTTAGGCTGTCAGCAGTGCTGCCAGTATTTGTCATGGGGTTTATGCCATGGACACGATTCCACCACATAAGCCATAAATCAAGGAATAGAATATAATCTGGTCATGGTGCCACTCCGGCAATGGCTCAACCTGCCCCCTAATAATTAAAATAAAAAGCCCCATAGTTTGACTGATGTTGTCCTATTTGTCCTTCCTGATGAACATTTTGATGCAATTAACTGATGCAGTAAGTTTTTGTGCTTTTCAGAGTATAGGGTTATATAAAAGATATTACCTGTGTTGCATAAAATATTATATCTCCACCTGCAGGACTTAGAAATTTCAAAGTTGCCCTCATCTTACCTTCTAGCAAGTCCCTATGTGCCTGCACTCCTGTGCACCCTGAGCTACAGCAGAGTCCTGAAGGCTGCTGAGCTACAGGCTTGGGAAGGCAGAAATACCCTTACACGTGTCAGGAGGGATACTTTTACAACCGGCTCTGAAACAGATTTTTTGTTCTTTTAATGGAAATTGTCACTTAGAGAGAAAGGGGCAGACACGGGGATGAGCACTGGTTGTACAAGTTTACAGGATCAGCTCAGAGGTGACAGTTGCAGCTCAGGGAGCACTACTGCAGAGCACTTCTGGGGCAGGAGCTGTGAAGGAGGATTGGGGATTGCCCTATGGCTCCCAGTTGCTGAACACAGTTTGCCAGTTTTGGTAGCTGACCGAGCTGCCACCTTCTGAGACTCCATTGCAGAGCATGAGCGTGGCACATGGCTTGTCAACTCCTGAGCTCTGGAGAATCTCCAGCTCTCACTCACGAGTGTGTAACCTGCATTAGCACCACAGAAACAAAAGGAAGCGAGCATGACATGGAAGAAAAGTGGGAGAAGACAAGTAAGCTCCTGTCATTGAATTCAGTCCATGGTAGACCCCAGTCATTTTTACAGTAGAGCCACTTTACAGCACGGTGATTATGTAAATGGGACATAAAGTAAATTGGACTGTGACACGCCCTTCCACTGCCAGAGGGAATTACGGAAGCCTTAGTGTAAATTAGAAACAGGACCAGTGCCTGTGGCCCACGGTTTTGGATTTAAAACCAGTCATTTCCCAAGATAATTGTGGTGCAGTCGAGACTAAGAGCAGCTTCCTGAAATTGGTTAATACCCAGATTTGAGTTTCTTCAGTGGCTTAAATGGAGTGGCATATTATCTCCTCTATAGTCTGCCTAAAAGATAAATTTGATGTCTGCGAGCAAAGACATGAAATTGCTATAGGCTTCCACTCTTATAGCCTGCCACCTATTTGATTTATGTGGTAAGTGATCTCAGATGACCCTCCAAGGCACTGAACCATTAGAGAGTTATGTTGCACAGCGATAAGAAATCTTCAGAGATACCTAAATCTTCTTTTACCACTGGGAGTTTCATCTGTTCTGGAATAAAGAACATTTTTATGTATGATGTTGCTATCTTGCTAGCCATACTAATATTCAAAAGGATACACAGACTTAAATCAATAGCAAAGTGACAAAGACCTTAAAACTGAAGTAGACACCAAGTGGATGCTAGACAGATTTTTAAGGTTTTATCTTCGTTCCTTTCATTTTGTTTCTTGAAAGATGAGTAGCTGTAAGGGTTCACATTCAACTCTCCTGTTAATCTTTCCACCAGGTAGAAAGCTGGCAAAAGCACCCTTTCGGTGCAGAAAGCCCTGGAAAGTCACATCATCCTTTTGGGGCTTCCTTACCATAGGCTTTGTGAAATCACGGGTTGAATCCTTCCTTATTTTTTTTCCCTGAATTTCCCTGAATTCGGTGGTACAGGTTCCTCTCTGACTAGAATGAATAAAAGTGGTTAGGACCTCAGGTGGGATGTTGATTCTGGACAGAGGCCAGGGAAGGCACAGACAGGTAATTGCAGTGGTTTATCTCCAACAGCAGTGTCTTTCCCTGCAAAGGAAGGTGCTGCTGACCCATATTCCTCCAACTGAAGCTGTTTCTACTGTGGTATTTGCTGTAAGTGCAATGTTACAGCGTGTATATAGTGTGTATATATATGGACTCACACTTGACTCTCCTCCCAAGTAACCTTTGTCTGTTTCTGTGGCAAGAAGAGAAACATTATGATACCAGGTACTTTCCTGGACTGCAGCTTCCCATCTCCATTGACACAGCTCTGGGGTTTAACGATCCACATGGCTGGGCAAGCCAACCTGAGGGAGAAATTGGACATCATCTTCTTTGGTTTCTCCTTGAACCTGAAAAACCTTCTGGTCCTTGCAATTAGGAGTACCGTAAACTCTTTGCAGGCCCTTTAATAACAGCCTTGCTCGGTGACCCATCACATTGCATCCATCCAGCTGGGGGCAGGTCCACTTGGTAGTTTTGTTTGTGCTGTTGGACATATTGAAATACACGAGAGCAGGGACTAATGCCACGAAAGCTTTGGCAGCATCGCAGGCATGTTTATACAACAAGCTGTGTCTATTCCTTGAAAATCCTCCTGCAAGGAAGTGATTTCTCTTTAAAATTAAATTAATGCAAGGCAGAGATGAATAGTCCCCACATGCTATTTGGCTTTTTACTCAAAGCTGTTTAGGAGGGGAAGCTCTTGGCAAAATTAAATGAGCCTCCTCTTCCTCGAGCTGGCAAACACCGTCAGTGCTGGTCATCGTACACCTTCATAAATCTGCAGTGTTGGCATCCCACACACACCAGGCAAACATTAAATTTTGTAGGGGGACTGCACAAGGGTGCAATAATCACAGCTGTTTCATGTCAGCATTCAGAAAGCCTACAATAGGGTTTTATTCAATGAGCCATTCCTTTTGAAATGCCATTAGAGATACTTGCTAAGAGAAACTGGCCTCGACTAATCGTATTTAATTTTTTATCAAATGCACTATGGGAACAGCAGGGATATGCATGAGACAGAAACAAGCAAATGGTGTTTATTTAGAATAAATAAACTTTGTGCAAGAATTGAAATACAGAAGGTCCCCACAGAGGCCTTTAAAAGGGGGTCATGTCCTGAGTTCAGAGCTGAGACCACCAAAGGGAGAGAACTGCTGTCAGGTAGATGCTGAGGAGCAGCTCTCTTCCTGTGAAGCCATTCCCATCCCATCCTCTTTTAGCCATGATGAAAGAGGTGCAGACCTCCCATCTTGCCAGGGGAGGCCTCCAAGCCCCTGGACTGCAGGACGGGCTAAGACCGCGAGCCATGTGAAGTGCAAGGCGCGCAGCTTCGCGTGGACCCGCTCCCCTCCTTACAGCAGTAGCACCTCATCTGCAGGGCTACCCCAGCTGCTTTGTGCTGGGCACTGTGGGGGGGTGATTGCAACAGAAAAATTGGGGGTGGGGGCACAAAGGAAAAAATGGGAAGGCAGGCACAAGAGAAAGTAAGACAGAAGGTTAGCAAATCAAGACAGAACTAGGAAGAGCAGTGGTGCTTGGCCATAATGCCAAACAATTTTTATACTAATTAATTACTGAACTCAGAGCACTTCCCGGACAGGGTTTTCTTGCACTAATTAGACTGTATCTGCGGCAGATGCAGAGTCTTCTGCACAACAAGGTGCAAGTGAGCTCAGCACAGGACCTTGCACAAGAGCGAGCTATTTCAGAGGAGATCTTTTCCTCTCTGACATAAACTTAACATTGCGCAGGACTGAAAGCCATTCATCAGCCCTGCAAAGATAATTTCATTTTTTAAATTATAAACTCAATAGTTTCTGGTATTTATTATATTCATAAGCTTTTTCTCCACAGCCCTAAAGCTTAGACATCCCTTCCAAAACAAATACACATAGAAAATGAGAACCTTATACCTTCAGATAATCCACTGGCTGTGATTTTAAGAACACATATAACCTGAGAGTCGCAGTAGAAGTACGAGAGCTGGAAAAGGAAAACACTGCAAATTGAGTCTGACTGGCATCAAAGCAGTGCCAGGCTGCATCTGCACAGTCTTTAGCGAGAAGATAAGAGTATATTTTATCAGCAATCTGAGCTGGCTGGTTACATCTAATTTCTCCCAAAAAAACCTGTTAGATATTTGCATCATGCTGAACTCATCCTGTTAACCTTTTCCAGCATATGGCTGAGAATATCAATGCTGGAGGTACCCAAGACAGGGCCTGAAGGGATATAAACACTGGGAAATGTGGTCTGGTGTCAAGAGCGGCAGCCAGCTCAGGTATGGCACTGTTTAAATAACCTGACTTTCAGTAGCAGAGAGGTGGTTTCAAGGACTGACTCTTGGTGCTATGGAGAAACCAATCAAGGGCCCCGTGGCGCGAAGGAGAGCATTTCAGGTCTCCTTGAGAAGTTCTGAGTCAGGTCCTGAGCTGGGTCGAGACGATGTTTTCTCGTGTGGCAATTTCCCCACTGTGTCAGTGTGTGTGTGAGAGAGCAGATTTGTATTTATTGAGATGGAGCCAGCCAGCAGGAGTAAAGCAGAGCAAGGCGTGTCACAGTTTGGATTTATTACTGATACGGTAGCCCATTTTCTTTTCATTTTGACCATAATGCCCTTCTGAGCCTCTGCCAGACTTTGAGAGCAGAGTCATTCAGGAGTCGAACCCTGCTTTGCACCCTTCATTTTTCTCACTTTGCAGGTTTTGACTGAGCTAATGCTTTCAGGAAAAAAAAGACTTATTGATTAGAGCAAAGTTGCTTGCAGCATCTGGTCTTTTAATGGCCAAGTTTATGCGATGTTTGTAGCCATTTGGTAGAGGTGCAGGTAGTGTTTGTTCTAACACATTTAGTAAATTCTGCTGGATTCTCTGCTCTGGTTTCTCAGAGCTTTCTCACTTTGTCTACTCATCTTGTCACTTGCCCAGAGCATTCCTGTTAAGACTGAGGTATGTGGTGAGATCACCTCAGGTCCTCTGAAGACCATTCTCCTCCCACTCCTCCACATTTTAATTTGAACATTGTCTTTCATTCCAAAATACAAAAATGACCATCAGCCCTCCTCTCCGTGTTATTTTTGTTATTATCTAGATTTTTTAGCTAAAACCAAGTGCATATCCTGTGAGGATGAGCTAGAGCAAGTTCAACAATAGCAAACACGTCCCACCGTGAGGAGTGAAGTCAGAAGCAGGAATTGGGATGAGCACGCATCTGGTCCCAGTAATCAAAGGAAGATTACATAGTAACAAAAACCGGTCATAACAATTAATTATACTCATATTTCTGTGTATTTCAGTGCATGGTGATGATGTTTTATACTGTTTCTTTGTCGTGTTCTCTAGTATAGTTAAAATTTATTGAATAAGGATTACTACAGTATTGTTAGTAGTCTTACACAGCCACATGAAACTGAAGCGAGACTCGTTGAGTTTGCCCTGTTGTCTTCAGAGTCCTGTTAGCAAAGGGAGATTGAGAGATTAGTGTTTAGTTGGTGCTGACACCCAATAGTCCTTCCCTCATGGCCATCTTGTGAAGACACTGAGTGAGAGTTATCCAGAGATTTTGGTGTCCACTTGCTTAGTCATCAACTCCTAGCAGAGCATGAGTCTGGGAAGCTGTGGGGATAAAGTCACAGCATGATTTGTTGAGTTTGTAGCACCTACAGAAGACTCTTGACCCAAAGATATTGAAATGCAAAGAGAAAATAGTGGTGTCTGTAGCAGGAGGACAGTTTAAGGCTTTTAGTTTCTCCTGATATTTTTGGAGATAAACACAGAGTCAGACCAATCTACTGATGATATTTCCAGTCTGGTTTTTCAGCTATGGAAACAAAAGAAAATGTCTGGAAAATGGTTTCTTTCTTGTGGGTATTGCAAGCAATACAGATGTTCTTGAAATCATGACTAGCTGATCTGAGAGCAGTGAGAACATCAGAAAAGGCCCAAATGATGAAAACGGGAGCTGTTGTGGCTACCAGAGCCCATTGTCTCTATAAATTGTGCGTAGTGCCTTCCCAGCTAAAGAATTTATATTGCTTAGGAGATTGAGGGAGTCTCTGAAGTGACTTTCAGATAATGTTAGTGACCTTCTAACCCATGTTAGCACATTTCCTTGAAGCCTGGGAGTTGCTAGTCTTGCTAATACAAATAGGAACTTGCAGCTTAACATTTCTCAGTGGTGTCAGTAATAAGGAGTGGGCTTCAGCGATTAGCCTGCCCAGAGCCATCATGCTATGTCCCTACAGGGTCTAGGTGTTAAACCATTGCTAACTTGATAACTGCGTAGCATGTGTGGGGAAAAGGCGATCATATTTATTTTATTTTTCAAAGTGAAATCTAGAAATTAGATTATTTTTGATAACTGGGGTGTTTTTTTTGATTGAGATATGAGAGCAAGTGCAGCAAGCAAAAAAAAAAGGGAAAAGAGTCACCTTAGAAAATGAGCATCCACTAGTTCTCAAGCTGAAAAGCAGCAGGAAATATTGGGAAAATAACTCTTTCTGAGATGTCCACATTTGTCAAGGCACTTACCTTCACAGCATGGAGAAAGCAAGTATGTGTCAGTCCCAGGTGTGGGTGCACATGCCAGCGTGTGTGTTTGTATAGGGAGAGAAAACAGACCTCAAAGGAAATGTAAAGAATTCATAATACATCTGGGGTTACTAACAGTGGAAAAAAGAGAGAGAGAGAGGTAAACTGTGGTCTCTTTTGATCAAGACTGCTGCACGCTTAGACATTTAATGACAGCGTGTACATTGAGTATGCAATGCTGGATGCAGAGCTTTGTCAGAAAAAGATGAAGGAGTTGCCTATTATTTTCCAGGAGCAATTAACAACTGCATTGTCCTCTAGTGTGGATGTTCCTCTCTAAATTGGTTACTTTTCTTCAACATGCTCATCTTTCAAATGTCTTCTTTTAATGTCTTAAGTAGCTATTTTACTCAGTTTGTGATGTGGAACTATGTGAATTCCCTGGTCAAACCACACCTGCTGGACAGTTCTAAATAGAAACGTTACAGAGAGGAAAAAAGAATAGAGCATACGGTTTTAATTAATAGGAAATATAAAGGAAGCTATTTGCAGAATAACAAAACAGAGAAATTACAACTCATTGCCATAAGGAAGATATTCTCCCCCTCCTGAACTGGAGCTGTTGTCATATTCCTGGTCGGCAAGGAGTGCTTGGCTCCTCATAAGAAGTCTTCTGCTCACAGCTCCCATTGTCCTTTGCATGCAGTCTTTTGTTGCATGTCCTGTCTAATACCTTAACCGTTGGAAATCCCCTGCCAAGATTGGCTGTCAAAAGTTACCTCCTCAATAAAAGAGATTTCTATATTTAAAATGTAAATGAAACATCATGAAAAACATGGGCCTGGATTCAGCTGTGGAGAAGTAGGAAGGATCTGTACAGCAGCGTGAACCTCAAGGTGCTTTTGGGTTAGGATCACACACAGAGCACATGGAGATGCTGATGGAGTGAGGACATGGCACTAGAACACCTTGTCCAGCATCATACATTGATTATAAAATGTGAGCCTAAAGAGTTCACTTCGGGAAATGAAAAAACTGCAGCTCAGACCCTCCCTACAAAACCCAACAAGGCAGTAGAACAAAAATCCAGTGTATGTTTTGTTTTGTGAGTTGAATTTTCAGTTGTTCGTACATTATTTTTTTGGGGATGTAAAGGTGAGCAAACTTCTACTCACAGGGAAAACCCTGCCTATTTTTCTTGTCTTGGGATCATCAGAATGCTCATCCTAAGTGTATTTTTTCAATTTAATAAAGTCTAAATTCAAGCGCAACCGATAAGAAATTACTGCAGCATAGCTCATACCAACACTTCCTTCAACTATTAGAGTTCAGAAAAAATATCTGAGACAAATCAACTACCTTAGGTATTTCTGTGATGTCTGTCACTGTAGTATCTGAGCATATCATGATCTTTTAATACACTTGTTTCCATATTCTCTGTTGGTAGAAAGTGGTATTATTCCCATTTACCCAGTGGGAAACATGACAGGTTAAATAACTTGTCCAAGGTAAGAAAGGAAGTTTGTTGAGAAAAATGCATTTGGGGTTGGGCTTTCTTGGAGCAAAATGGCTCTTGTTCTTTCTTGAGTAAATAACAAAATCAGCCTATTCAAAGTCAGAGCACTCCAACCCAAATACCCGGTTGATGGTAACACCCAGGCTAACAGTCTCGTGCAGTGGATGTGCGACATCAGGCAGGTGATTTGTCCCATCACTGTCACTGAGGCTACCAAAACACTTCAGCATGTCCACCAGCTTTGCTAGGTTGCACTCGAAGCCTACACCATAGTCCTGACTCCCAAGGAAAGGGAGAAAATGAAAGGCTGATGCTGCAGAGGCTGTTTATGCAGATAACAGCATCGGTCAAAGCTGACTGATATTTGAAGTCTGGGTTGGTTTAATTATTCTGTAACGGGCAGAAGGATGTCTCTAGGTACAGTGTCTTGCTACAAAGCATCACCTGTCGAAAGAGATCAAAAGGTGCTTATACACTTTAATACAAACGCAGGTAATGTTTCTTTGGGGTCTTTTAACAAACCCTCTTCTTGTTGCCTACCTTAGTGGTCTCTTTCAGTACTTAGCCATCAATATTTTTTTTTCCATCCTCTTACGCTTGTATTTTTATTTTTCCCCTTAGTCCCTTCATGGTTTTGACTTAAGGGCCAGGTATAAACCTTACATAATTGCAGACGCTGGCATTGACTTGCCTGGGTTTCAAATGTAACCTCTGCTGGAGATCGTGCCCTCCTCTGGATACACTGAATCTTTCCTGCCAGAGGTAACTAGTCCTTGGGGCTCATAGCTGTAGCTCTGAAGAGAATGTTTTGCCTTTGCAATGGACTAGATTGCACCACACGGCAGGTAATTCCAAAACAGGTCTGAGGAAAACATCCCCTTGGGTCCATCTCAAGACCCTCCCTGGTGAAGGACATGAGGCAGCCTGTGGTGCTATCAATACCCCTCCATTATTTTCCCAGTGGAAGAAGCAGTTAGGCTCAGTGCTGACACAACCTTCCCAGGATGCAGCTTGATGGGGTCATTCTTTACATGCAAAATAAAGAGGATGGGTCTTTCTCCAGTTTCCTTTTCAGGAAATCAGGGAATTTATCAGAGACCAACCTGGAAATCCCTGTGTTGGCCCTGTTCCAAAGCACTGTCTGTTGGCCGGGCATTGGCCCCGTGAGCAGCGCTGATGCGATGAATAGATTTTTCTAGAGCAAGAGAAGTGCTTTGCTACCATGCTGTTTGTACTAATGTATATTCTTCTGTTTTCCATCAAACAGTCAATGAAGGCTCAGGTGAAACCAGTCAAAAAGAGACGTCGACCTGTGACATTTGCCAGTTTGGGGCAGAGTGTGACGAAGATGCAGAGGATGTTTGGTACAGTAATTTGGTCTCCTCTTGTATTTTAATGAATGTTGTATTATTTAAAGGTACTGTGGTTTAGAAAGCATTACAAATATTAGATACTCAATTTTCTGCACCCAGAGATTCATCACACAGTGATTGAGGTGGTTATTACTTTGAAAAAAAAATAATGGATAAAACAGTCTGGGTTTTAATTTTGGAACATGCACAGTTTAGACACAGTCTAGAAACACAGTTACCCATTTAGTTGCTCTTACAACTTATGTTATTCCATCTGGGGTTTTATAGCTTTGTACTTTGTTAAAAATAGAATTAGGAAAAATAATTGACCTAAAGCTTTCCTGGTTAAAAAGTATCATTAGTTTTATCATCATGTTAATTCATGTGTGGCATTAGAAACACTGGGAAATCTGTCTCGCTTTTTCCTGCCTTGCCAGAGTTGAAGACCAAACTCTCAAATATTTAAAATAATTAGAGTGTACGTTTTGACATTTTCTCAAAGGAAATTGTTTCATTTTTTATTTTTTAAAGGAGCTTTCTAAAGCATCCAGCATTTTTTTTTAATTATTTTAAACCTTCACTGCATAAGCTGAAGGGAAATTATTCTATATACTCCATCTTTTGTCTAGAAACTATGCAGGCATATATATTAAGCCAACTTTAAAGTAATCTTTTTATTGTGATTTTGGAACAGCCAATAGATCAAAAAAGCCACTGTTTACAGAGCTGTACTTCCCAGACTGCCTTAATGCTGAGCTTCATATTTCTAAAGTAATTAATACAAATAGAGAGACAACAAAATAGTCGTGTAAATGTTGGATCTGTTGTCTGGATGGCGCTTCTGAAGCTGTGGGCTGGCGGTAGCTAAAGGATGGATGCAAAGATGGAGCAAAGAAAATGTGGTGTTGAAAAACAGGAGCAAGGTGCATCATGGTTATAGGTTCGCAGTAATGTAATGAGATTTGTACGGAAGAAATTGCTTAATTTTGACTTTGCCTGAGAAAATTACCCCAAGTGTCAGGATTTTCATTGTCTCCTTGACGGGTTGTCCTTGAGAGTTTTGGTGGTGCAGTGTAGAAACAAAACCCTGGTAAAATTAATATATCAAAATTCACAGTCTAGTGCTCATGTTTTCATAATTAAGTGCACTTCCAAATTGGAAGGCAGTAGAAGAGAGGGGCAAGGAATAAAATTAGCTACAAGATAACATTATTAATCATAAGCACTGAGTAGCAGTGTTTATTTTCTTCCAGAAATAGCTCAGTAAAATAGCCTGATCCAACTTACCCCAGTAATGTTCCCACTGCAGCTTTTGCACTAATTCCTCCCCTTTGAAACAACTTGGCTTCTATGGAGCAGCGTAATGACTGCAGGAGATGAAGTTCTCAATCTTTATTGACAGGCAGTCTTTCTGCAGGGGAAGACACGTCATGGGGTGGGAAGCAGAGAAGGGCGTTTAATGGGAAGATGCTACCAGACAAATTGTTAAAAGGCAGGAAAGCAGATTTCCAACCAGAAGTACAAAGACCATGTAAAGCCTGTTAAAAGTCTGCTTTGAAGTAAACCACTTCACAGGCTGTAATAGAGCCCTGGTTTCCTGTCCCTGCCCCCTGATTAGTCTTGGATAAACATCTTTCTGAAAAATGAGCCTTCTGGGTGTTAGCTCTTTGTTATTCTTATTTCTAGAATAAAAGCAGACTATGTATGGGGGACCTATCCTCTTTCAAATGTACATTAATTGCATTTCCATGTTTGGCACCGGATAGACATATTCCCCCACTCCCCCTGCCAAGATCTGGTGTGCAGAAAATATCCTTAAGTGGGAAAAGAAATTTCAATTTATTATTTGATGACTATTTTTAGGTGGCTCCAATTTCAGATGTAAGCAGAGCTCCTTTAGCTGTCTCACCTGACTGATGAGGTTTGTAAAATCCAAATGGGGTCAGTGGCTCCCAGCAGCCCAGGGACCTGTTGTTACAGGGTGACGAGCCCAGCATCAGCAGTGTCCCCTATCAATCAGAAACAGTTTCAGCGCGCAGGGTCAGTGCCTGATCGATTCCAGGTAGGAGGGATGAAAGCTGGTAGCAAAGCCAGGCCACAGAGAGCTGCAGATAGGAACCTGGCTGTTCGCCTAACATTTCTAGGGTGCCAGAGCAGATCAGAGAAGAGAGCACAGGTGTGATAGCAGATGTGGTTGAGCTGCTGCTGATTTAAAGCGACAATTAACATTATTTTGCATTGCCACAGTCTGTTATTTTGCAGTCCCTTGTCTCTGCTTTAACTTTTTTTTTTCCACTTTTTTTCTTGTTGTTGTTATTCATTGCCAGTTGTCACTCCGCTAAATTGTGCTATTGTACTGTGTCACCATTATTTTTAAATCTTCTTATTTGCGTAAAACCAATCTGTTAATGGCTAGGCTCCTAGGATTTTGATAGAGGGTTTGTCACATAGAAGGCTACACGAAGGGGTGAGGTCTGTATGGGAACATTTTCTGGGAAGTAGGAAGCAAAGGCAGTAAAGAACCCACTGTAATAACAGGTTTTCCACAGCATGGTAAAGCACATGTGTATTATTATCCTATTCTGCAGTCTCATATCATGAGAGGGAATGCAATTTGGCATTCCATTAGTGAATCTCTTTCTCTAGGTTAAAAACAAAGACTGTTCGGTTGAAAGTCTTTAACATCTTGCTACTTTAATATGTGAAAGCTTCTTGTCACTAAGAGGATCGGGTATTACTGGCATTATTCCCACCTTTAATGCATTTTGCACCAGTGGGCTTCATGAATATTTAAAGCAGGGCAGCAGCTATGCTCTTTAGCACTGGATTGCAATCTATTGGTAAATCAGACGGTCGGTGTTGCTTACTTTGGGTTTTATTTCTGAGCTGGCTAAGGAATAATTGATTTCGTAAGAAAGGGCTACTCAACATAACACCCCGAGAGATACACTTCAAAGGAAAGGAAGAATGAAGCGTAACGTTCTGAACCATGGTGTATTTCTAAGATCTTCTAAAAAGCATCTATGAACTGCTCACTCACTGTATATAAATAGTACTCACCAAGTGGAGTGCCTGCTCATCTGCTCAAGTGGCTTAGTGGCAGTGCATAACCATGTCAGAAACCTGGATCCCAGTATTAATCTCCTCCGTATGGGTCACCAAGGAAATAAGAGTACTCTCTACGCTGGACAAGCCGTGGTTTGGGTAGCCACTGGGCAGCTGTTTCAAAGGTCCACGATGTGTCCAAGTAAGTGGAAGGAGATGAATAATAGAAAAAGCCCTTCTGTTGAATTTCCTGTTGGAAAAGGCCGAGAAGAAAAGACAGGAGTATTTTCTTAAAACAAGATTAAAGCCTGCAAACCTCTGACTTGTAGAGTTAATCAAAATCAAAATGATGAATTGGGGTTAAATATGCATGCTTTTCCCTTGAATTTCAATATCAGCAGGTCAGCCAGCAGCAGTCTGAAAGTGCAGCACTGCCCAGAATAAGATGCAGTTTGCTAGCAGTTAAGGCAAACATGCAGAGATGTAGGACGTGCTCAGGAGAGAGCGTTTCCTTTCCCTGCAGCCTGGCAGTGCCTGGGGTGGTGAGATGGCTCCTCTGCCTTCCCCTCCCTCCCTCCTGGAGGTGGCATGTGGAGGAGAGAGGCAGCAGCTATCCCTGGCAGGAGGTGCCTGACCTTGATGCGCCACTTACAGGTATCACTTAGGACAGCGATAAAAAGGGGTTGAAATACCTTGGCTGCTTTCCACAGCTCTGTCCCGCACACCCCAAGGACCACTCCTTAGTCGAGCCTAGAGTTTCATGCTCTGCCATGGGCACCATGCTTGTGGTTGGCAACTTTCCCCCCTCATGGCCCCTGTTGGAGGGGTCTGATACATTTCAGGCAAGTGGAGAAGGATCCCACCAGGCAGGTCCATCTCAGGAGAAGATGCTGAAGCCATACTGTGAGGAGACTCTGTCCCTGCTGATCCAAGGCTCAGAGGAAGGCATCCAGTCCTGAATGAAGGAGTTTGGCCCGTTCAGTGTCTAGGTCAGTGGGTGAAGGAAGGAGTTTTGGTCTCAGGCATGCTGTGCAGCTGGGTGTTATTCCTAAGTGAGGTGGCGATGTTACACCAGAATTACAGCAGGTCCCTCGAGTCCTGCACTTCTTTCCACATTGCTGGGACAATAAACTCCACTTCTTGACAGACACACAAAATGTATTAAGAAGATGAACTGTTTCAGGCCCTTGTTTCACGTTTTACTGCTAATCAGTGATATATATAGTTTGGGTAAATGCTCCTATAAGGCAAGCAAACAGTGCATCATGTGAGGATGCTGAAACTGCATTCTCATGCAAATAAGCAGCGCTCTGCGTGGGAGATATTTGTGCAAATCATGCAGCTGCCATCTGCAGTGACCCCTACAATCAATATTGCTCTGGCAATCAATATTTATCTTTATTATAGTATAGAAAGAAAACATACAAAAGGATCTAATGATTTTGCCAGCTTCTCAATCCACACAGCAATTAGGTCAGTCAGCTTTGGGTCCCTTCCCCCTTCCATCAGTTTGTTGGTCTCAAGCAGAGCGTCTGCAAACAAGATGCTGTACCACTATGAAGTACTAAAAGGTAGTTTGAAAGCTCCCATACATTATGTGGATATTGGCTGCTTCATGTTCAGCAGTGTGTATAATAACTATGTGTGACCTACTTGTTCCAGATGCAGAAACAACGAGCTTCTTTAACATCTGCAATGTCCTGTGAATTATGTAGTGGATATATTGCCATTTTCTGCTTTCCTTTCTCTTTTACAGAAAAAATAGTTCGTTGTTCATGGCTGTGTATAAGTCTTAAACATACTTATGGGACTTGTGGTTCAAATAAACACAGAAATGGCATCTAATTATTACAAAAACTGCAATCTTGCAAAGACTTAAATTTCTGCTTAACTTGAGATTATACCTAAGGCATGAAGTGAAGCTACTGCTGCATAAATCTTCATGTGGAACTTAGTAGTTATATCTAATAACAGTCCAGGCAAGGGTTTAGAGAGGAAAGGAAAGGCACTGCAGCACGCAATCTCTGCATTGCACAGCAGGAGACAAACAAGCAGCTCATACCCTCGTACACCCATGTCACTTAAGTTAGCCTCAGCCTAATTACACCCCTACCTCCAGCGCCTGCCCAGAAATTAGACTGATTCAAGCTCTGTGTGGCATGAGAGCTGAATAGAAAACCTGGCCGTGTTCATTCGTGTGGGCTGTGGAGGGAAATGCCTTGTGAACTGGCACAGAAGTGGGAAAACGAGTGAAATACAAAACTGTGTCTTCAACTGCTGTCCACAGCACAAACAAGAACAAAGATGCAGCTGTCCCAGCTTAGGTAAAAGCTTCAGGCTTATTAGCAACCAATGTCTAGACATCGTGTAAGTGTCAGAAAATAAGGTCCCCTGGGGAGCATTGCATGAACGCCTCAGTCCCTGTAAGGTTTCTCTCTGGCAAGCTCCTGAGGTATTGTAGGACTCTTTCGGTGGGCAGTTTCAACTTCAAACTATAGCAGGTGAAAAAGTGACTTTGTGCCCAGGCATAGCCAGAAGAAGATCATCACTGACTTATAAAAGACCTTAAATCAAAGCCAAAAATGCGTGGTTTTTCCTCTTTCTCAGCAATGAGTCTGCAGAAAGAGCAAGGGAAGATAAAGGAATAAGAAGTTAGCTTTGTTTTATCTTCAGAGGATGTTTCACTAAGAGCAGCTTATGACCCAGTCTTTTTGAGGAGTAGGAGGCAGGAATGAGCACATTGTATTTCTAAACTGAATGCACTGCTAATGGCTTGGCTAGAAAATTAATGCTTGGAAAAATGATGGCTTGTTTGGCCATCTGGTGAAATTGGTTTACTCTACATACATTTTATTTGGTTTTAGTTAAAAACAGCCCTTTCTTTCAGTCAGGTAAGTTTCACAAAATCTTCTTGCCATCTTTGCATCCTTCATCCTGTGCCAAAATAGCATATTTCATTTCGAAGTGAGACTGATTCCCAACTCCCTTAGGATGATGATTTGGAGAATTTGACCTTTCCATCCACTGAGTCAATGCAATCCTGCAGAGGCTTATGTTCATTTGACAAAGTCCTGCCTTTCCAGATTCTCAGGATTTATTTTCTTAATAAAATTCTGTTTAAAAAAAAAATAAAAAAAAATATATAGGTTAAGGAACGTATTAGGAAAAATAAAACTGTAGATAGTGTCCACAGTATCTAGTATTTGGCAGAGATAGAAATCAAAGGGTGAGAAAGCCCAGGAAGTGA
>JANHFX010012106.1:0-75232 GCA_027560015.1 Chloroceryle amazona | reverse complement strand
TCTTATTTACTTTAAAGATGACATTTGGGTGTACCTCTAAAACATTTTGTCTCTACCAGCTTCAAGAGTTGATTTTTTTAAAAAAAAAAATGGCATTTACACTAATTGGCATGTTTTAACATAAGCCAAGATTGTCTGGAGTTACTTATACTTCACGGTGTTTTATCACCAATACGCTTTGGAACACTCTGGTAAATAATTCAGCCTACACAAAGAAATTGGCTATATTTTCTGTATGCATCGAGGAAGTCTGTTATGTAGACTATATCTCAGAGCTCTAAATGTTCTCAGATAAATGTAAACTTACATCGTGTTCCATCTGTACTGCTCACCCAAGTAAGTCTTTTAGGGACCCTATCCAACACATCCATCTCTTATCCAAAAACTAGAATCTCTAACATTTGGTTTTGTAATAAAAAAAGACATTCTTTATCTTCTGCAATTACAGCAAAACTCACTGTGTGTCCAGAGGATAATACCCTACACAGTCACAAAGCTTATAGATTTTTTTTTTCCTTTTGCTTTTCTTTTCAGATGCTGATCCAAACTTGGTTTTTGGTTTCAGAAGGTGAACTTCCAGCTTATGGAAGTCAATGAAAGTTATTTCAGAGATGTCAGTGAAACAAAAGTTCTCTCCCAGTATCATAAACATGGAGTAACTTCTCAGTAGCCAGTGGAGCCTTTCACTGGCAGAAGGGAGAACAGACTGTCAGAGTGTAAATGTGCAGTCGTTCACAGACTGCAAAGGAATAACTTGGAAATTGTGATGATAAAAGCAGAATTTGTCTTAATGACTGCTTCAGTTGCTTCAGAGGAGATATTGATTTGTGAAAAGCCAAAAATAACTTCTAAGGTTTTTTGAGTTTTCATGTCTTATCATGGTGCCATGCTCCTGTAGGAGCAAGACACAAACTCCTCTGAGATTTAAGGGGAGGAAGTCTTGTAAGGCATGCAGAGCTGTCATTTGACTTCACAGCTATTAGTGTGTCATCATTAGAGTTGGGAAAATCAAAACAAAACACAATAGCTGCAATAACTTCAGTGTGGCTAAAACTAGCCAAATTTTCCTGTTAGGTTTCCATGGCTAAGATGCGACCCTGATGTTCAGCACGTGGTGTGTGGACAGGAGGCATAGAGGGATGGGTGGTAATGGCAGAGAAGGCTGGAGGGATGGGCCGGGAAAGGACAGAGGCCTGTGGAAGCAGGGAGAAAACCTAAAGCTGACTTGCAGCTAGTCTGTTTGTCTGTTTGCTGGAGGGCAGGGAGAAGCTGCCCCACTTGCCCATACACAGAGGCTGGAGGAGAGTTTTGGGGACACTACCTGAAGGTGGCAGGAAGGTCCTCCTCACCTGCCTTCCTTCTGCCTGGCTTGGAGGCTGAAATGGCACACCCAGCATGGAACAGGGTGAATTAAACATTTACATGGTGGACACACTGAAAGATGCCTGGGGTAGGACACACTGAAAGATGCCTGGGGTAGAAGCTTGGCTGGCGTCGAGGTGGTGTGGCTGGGGACGGTGTTAATAGCGACCTGTGCCTGTTACAAAGGAGCACGTGTGTGGCTGGGCATTGTGTGAGACAGCAGACAGCATCCTGCTTTATTTTCAGGAACTATCCATATACACCATAGGCACGTGACAACATGACAGACAGCAACCATTTTATGTGCCTAGTGTAAGAGGGGAGCAAATGAGCCCACGATTTGGGGTTTTTTCTACTCCTCTGCCACCAGCTGTGATTGTGCTTTTCAGTCCTAGGCAGGAAAACATAGCAGCCTTCTGAGCACACACCTTTATTTGCGTTTGAAGGAATGGGTTTGGCGGGCTCTTCTGTGCTCTTGCTGCAATCCAGGTGGTTGTAAAGATGACTCCAGGCTCCTGCTGCTCTGCGGGAGGTGCATAAGGGTCCCTTTTGGCTCCGCAAGGGCAGAGCTGTGCGTGGGTGCTCTGAGGTGAAGCCACTGCTTGGTTGTGTAACCCCGTGGCTGGAAGAGCCTGGGCTCACCAGGCTGTGAAAGTGCACGTAAGGGATAATATGATAATGCACATCAGATATTAATGTGCATTGACACATAATCATCTGCATACATCGGGGCATTACAGCATGAAAGAGCAAGTTCAGAGACCTTGGAGAGCAACACACTTTTACACCTTTTTTCCCCCCGTTTTCTTTTTTGTTATTTAAAAATAAGATTTCATCTCTCCCTGGCCCCCATTTAGCCAAAGTCATACCCTAGTAGTAAACTGAGTGGTGCCTTCATGACGACCTGTTTAGTTGCAATAAAAAGCCGATTGGCCTAATGCACAATCAAGAAGAGAGTGACATTTATTGCTTTGGTTTTATGATGCTGTGAACTGAGCAAGATTTGGAGCCTTGCAGTGCCTTCAGGGGGCAGGAGATCACCAGCAATGAATTGTATTTATACCTTTTCCAATTTCCTACTAGCATTTTAGCAATAAATAGACTGTGTTGTTATTGAGTTTTATGTAAGCAGGTTTACGAAAGCAAGAATACAACTTCGTAGCTCAGAATTACATGTGTTGGCTAAATAGATCAGCAGAGAGAATAACTATGTAAAGCACTGGGAAAGCACTTTCCAATTCATTGTCAAATGTCTTAATAGAATGCTTCATCTCTTCCTTCCCACTTTATGTTAACTATTAAATTAAAACTGCATCCATTGCAGAAGGTCGGAGGCTCCTTCACACACCCATGTTGGAACATAAAGGCCACGATTTGTTCACACATCTAAGCCATTAAAAATACATCCCATGCATTAAATATGAGCCTGAGGAAAACTCAATAGGAGCTGACGTGCAGGGCTGGCCTCAGCTCTCACAGTCCCTGCAGGGTGGGCAGGTGTCCCTTCCCCACGGCATCCACCTCCTGGCCCGGTCCTTTCCCACAGGCGAGTTATAACTATAAGCCTGCGTGAGATGTGCCCAAACATACAGACTTAATTGTTGTTTCTCAGCCTGCCCACTTTGTAACGAAGCTCTCCCATGAGGAGCAACACCATTGCCACAGAAACACCCATCCCGACCCAGGCGCGGTGCTTGTGGTTTATCCCTTTCAGGAGCTACCGGTGAATTCCAACTGATCTGTGTCCCAGACATGAAGAAGATTGTTTGCTGGCACATAAAGATGGCACATTTCATTCATTTGTTCATCTTCCTTTCCCTGGCAGCAGTACTTTCCCTTGGGGCTGGCTCCCAAAAGCTGCCAGCCAGCGTGGTCATCATGAGACAGCAAGAGAAGAGGCAGCATCCCCAGCCAGGAATAATACCTAGTTTTGAACAGCAACTTTCATCTACAAACCTGAACACTCTGTGGCAAAAGAGGGTTACTTACTGCTCTCTCCTTGCCTGTGCAGTGTTTTGCTTGGGTCCCAGGCTCGTGCCTTTGAGCCAGGGTCTCATTTCACTACCACGTGGGATGACATGAGGTTATCTTGCCTTATTTCTCTCTCTGCAGGAGGTGCAAACAATGCCTGAAGGAGAGCCTGGAAGTATCCACCTAAAATTTCATTAAATATCTAGACTGGATTTTGTTTTGTAATTGAAGTCAGCTTACCAAGCAGAGTAGCCTGGAGTATGCAGCCAATTCAGGTAGTGCTGCCTCAGGCAGGTCTCCTCGGAAGCGGGAGGCAAACGTGTTTGAGGATGCAGAGCAGTTTATGGTGAGAGGCAGTCTGATTTTGCACGTGTAGAGGGAGTCTTTACAAGGAGGAATTATTTTACCATGGTTTTGTTCTCACAAGTTTAACGTCACTCCTAAATCTTACCTTCCCCACCATCAGCGGATGGCTCACGTGCTTCGTGAGATGGGGCTTGCAGCACGCTTTTCTCCGCTAGCCAAAAGGCCATCATACTTTGACTCTCACTGCTAAATCAGAGTCCACTTTCCACTTTCAGCAGTAACTTCTAGTGTCGTCCACAAAGGTGTTACCAAAAATTTTCCATTGGTCTCAGCTGGTGCCGCAGTTCTTCGTGAGCAGACCAAGTCTTCTTGCGTGGCAAGATCCATGACAGGACCTGGAGCAAGGTGGTGTCCCATGCTTCCTATCAGACATTGCAATATTCCCACTGGCTGTTGGAGGTCGGGGTGAAACGCTGGGATTCGTGGGAGCAATTCTCCTTATTCTGCTGGCTTTAAGATAGGAGCAAACAATATCAGCAGTGTGAGGCACACAGTGATAAAACATTTGTGAAGGGCAGCCTCAAATGTTTACAGAAGGAGAGAAACAGTCAGCAAAGCTTTGTTTTAGCCCAGCCTTTAGAGATGTGAAGGACACCGAGTGTAGGCAAACCATAAAAAGGCATTTATTTTATTCCATGTGCTTTAAATAAACTTCACACATTAGATACCTGCAGACACTTGAATTGGCATGTGAGCAGAATTAGAATTTTCTTCTCTAGTCACACAGCTAGCATGAGGATTTTTCCATCACTCTTCAAACCCAGTCATCAGCCTTGTAATTCTGATGTTTCTCTGTTTAGGTTGAAAGCATCCAGTGTAGCAAAGACTGCTTTACATGACTTAGTTGCTTTTAAATAGGAATTATTTTTTTTTATATATAAACTGAGACATTTGTTTTGCCCTAAAGGTGTTAGCATACAATTCAATGTACTGTTGAGGGCACTAGAGGCATTGGGAAGCCAGATGAAGGTCATATTATAATTGGTGCTTTGAATTGTAAGAAGGAAGCAAAGGTGAAGTTTGTGATGTTTTTATGTTGAAAACTTAGTAATGAAACAGGGAAAAAAATGAAAGGAGAATTAGGAATCAAGTGGCAGTGTCTTGAACAGCAAATCAAAGCAGTCTTCATGAGCCGCAGTCTCCAGGATGAAGCCTGGCAAACTGGTGGGCTGTGGGACCAGCTGCTCACCGAGCGCCTAGGCAGCTCTCCTCACGGCTGTAAGGCGAGGTGCCTCTGCAAAACCATTTTAAAACAACCTCCAAGAGCTGTCCTCACAAATGGGCACTGAAAAATCCATACATGTTTTTAAGCATTGCCAATCACGCCCCGCTACTAAGTAGCAGCAGCAGCGTGGCAGCTGTGTGGCAATTGCTGCCCAAGCTCCTGGCTCTGTGCTTCAGAGAGACTCCCAGAGTACGGTGCATTTGGTATGCAAGGAAGGGCATCAGTAAATGTATTCACCACTTTAGTGCAGTTTAGCTTGACATATGTCCAGTAAATAATATTTCGGTCTCTCACAGTCAAAAAAATAAATAATATTTTTAAAAATCACCTGATTATTCAGCCCTTCCTTCTGTTATAATGCTTTGGGGTCCTTCAAATCATTTTCATTATGTGCTACATAATAGTAAAAATCTCTATGCAGTATGCTGATAATTCCGTGCATGGTCTCTGTGATTTCTAATTGTTTGAATAACAGGATGCTGTTGAAGCACCGTGCAGACACATTGCATCATCCTGAGGGTATCAAGCTTTTCTCCTTTTACTCCTGGTGTAGATAAACATTTGAATAGTTGAAATAGGTAACAGGGAAGCCCTGTGAAAAGTAGACATGCTGAAGCCCTTAGTGCAGAAGCTGGGCTGCAAAGGACAAAAAGGAAAAATAAATTAGATAGATAAATAAATAAATAACATTGAATGGAAGGCACTCAAGATAAGTTGTGCTTTTTCTTCTCTTGTGATCTTAAAGCAGGAGAAGCACTAGAAGGCCCAGGAAAGAAATATTGCATGCTATTTTTGTGCTGCCATTATAAAATATGTATTGTTTATTGTTCTGCACTGCAGCTAAAAGTTTTGCATCAGCCTCAAAAATACGGCAAAGTTTGTTTTGAAGGAGACACACAGCATCTCTATTTAAGCCTCTTAATGATGTTCTTAAGAGTGCGGTGATAGGATTTCAGTCTCCTGGCAAGCACAGACAGGTTGTAGGGTATGATTCATAGAGAGTGCAGAATACCGTGTGCCTGTGTGCATTAGGAATATGCTCTCTCTCTACCTATGTCTCCGTACCTGATGTTCAGCTATATGCAAACCCAGACGTTGCCAGCCACTTTTGTCTCCTGGCTGGAGGCATCGTTGGGAGCCATCCTTCTGGGCTGTGCTCTTCACAATGCAGAGACCACTGTAGGGCACCCGTGCTTGGCTAAGCTACCAAAAGTCCCTGGAGCAATCTGATTTAGCTGCGTGTGTGTGCGGGCAGCTTTGGTGACTGATGTGGTGCCAAAGTGGGTAGCAGAGGTGACCTGTTGCTGCTTCCCAGTAAAGGGGTATCGCAGGCAGTAGGTTTTCGCAAGGCACAGTGCCGCAGCACAAAGATGGTCTGAACTGGCTTGCTGAGCTCCCAGAGGTTGGGTCTGCCCAGCCTGGTTAACCTTGACAATCCCTGCTTAGAGCTACTTCAAGTATCTCTGCGTGGTGTTGTGTTGAGACACATTAAACACACCCAAAGCTGCCTGGGTAAACGAGCGCTCCCACCAGCCCCCTGACACGCAGCTGAACCACGGTACAATGCGCGTTCGAATGTCGAGGCGTAATGTTAAGCTTGGCTTCATTTCAACTTGCCTGCTGGTAATGTCAACAAAGATGCCCTGTGTACCAGAAAGAAAAACCTTGCAGGAATCCAAATGATAGAGAAGGCATTTGGGACTGATTGCCAGGCTCTTTATGCAGGCGGATAGTGCCAGGTTTGATTTAAATGGGCAGTTAATGTCCTACTCAGAAGGGCAGGGGGCTCGAAGAGGACCATCCTGACATCCAACCAGAAATTTGACTTTTTGATTACTCTTTTTTAGTCAGAGCAGAGGAAAAGTAAGAAATGTCTCTGGTGGAAATACCATAAGTGTACAGCAATTGTGGTTTTATTTATACAACGCGGTATGACAAAGGGAAGGCTTTGGGCTTTTTTATGCTGCAAAATGTTGTCGGCTTTTTCCTTGCGTTTTCTATTTTTGCCTGGAGAAAATATACGACATTTAAAATGATTGCAGAATGGAACATCACTTTCCCTGTAAAACAGTGCTCACTGAGAGATGGTGGGATCTCACACTTGACCAAATTAGCATATGTGCTCAAATATCAGAGCTCTGACTAGTAAAAATAACACTAGATTTGCATTTTCACATTTTTAGCTCTCGCTTCCCTGTCTGTTTGGTTTTATGCCTTTTTTCTTGACTGACAATTCTCTTTGTGGCAGATTTATTGCTGTTCTGCTGTTTGGACCCTGTAATCAACTAGACACTCGGCTGAAGACGTTAGTCATTTCATTAAGTACTTTTTTTGCGGATATCTCAGGCACAATTTTCTTGCTTTGCTTCCAAAAAGCAAATGACCCATGGCCAGCGAGTCCGAGTATGAATCTTTAATAAACAGAGGTAGTACCAACAACTCTCTCAGGTTTCCAAACTGTGGAGGGCTAATTAGAAGACATTGAATGGGGAGGAACTGCCACTACCATCTTGCTCTGACAAAAATATGCCTGCATCTGTTCCCAGTAAAACCACTCTTTTTGAAAGCGTTGTCTTATTTATCCTCCTTGCTTCCCATCAGAGCTATATACGATGCTTTCCTCATGGCATGTGCAGATATTGTGTAGTAATATTTGTACATTGTTTTTCAGCACTACATAGCTGCAAACAAAGATTACATAGTTGTCTTAGGAGTAGAGATAAAGCATGGAGTGGGGTTCTTTTTATCATTACTGTGTCACTAATGATTATACTTTATTCATGAACTAAGGAAATATAATTATAGCATTCCCCTACACTTCATGGGCAAAGAACCATTCTCTCATTTTATTGAGACACCTCCTTAAATTGCATTTTCTCCCTCCACGGAGAGTCCTTCACGGCCGTGAATCCTCTTTTCAGTGACAGGCTCTCTGCAGGCAAAGATGCTCTCTGTGCCCCAAAAATACCACCATATGTTATGTGCAGAAGAGTGGGGAGCTAGGAGCTTGTGCACTCACCGGTGTACTCACAAGTGTACCTGGTTTATTGACCCCATTAATTTTTTACAGAGGCTGATTCAATAGAAAGCCAAGTTGTGCAGCATATCGCCATCAGTGCTGGGAGACAGAGCTCTCTGAGGTCTGGGCAGCATGTTTTCATGGTGAGGATCAGTGTAGGAAATAACTACAGGTCTACTTTGCACTGGTCTTTCATTCCTTGGGAAGGGGAGAAGCACGTTACACGGGTGAAATAGCAACAACCACTCCCCAAATGCACGTTTCCATTTATTGCAGTTACTGCCTTGAAGCTCAAAGAGTGAAATGCAGCAAATTGCACCCCACAAGTCAGTAGCGAAGCACAAGGAGATGCTTGTCAGCAACTTATCCACCTCAGGCTTAGTTCAGTTCTTCCAGCCCCGCCATAGGCAGCCCCGTGGGTTCTCCAGCTGCAGTGCTGCACCTCTGTCTGCAGAGACCTTCCAGTTCTGTCGGGACATGATGTTCTCGTGAGAGCCTCCCTCAGTGTCCCCAAGCAGTGCTGCAGGATGCGCCATGGGGAGTTAGCCCAGAAGCCTCTGAAGAGGTGACCAGGTTTGCCCCTTGGACAGTCTTTTGAGTTGGTTTTGATTTTTTTGCCTTCGTGATCACCGGAATAACCAAGTGGATTGCTGACTGCTCAACTTCATCATGTGAAATGGCATAAAATAAAGCATAGAAAAGAAGTGGAATTCATCAGAGACTTTCATCTGGAAGAATAGATGTAAGAAAGTGAGCCTTGTTTAATCATTGTTTACAGTGACAGCCCAAATTTTAATCAATTAACATATGAGCCCATTACTTGAAAGATGCAATGGGCCTGTGGGACAGCATTCAGTATTTCTTTCTTTCTCAGGGGAGCTGCAGGGTATCAGTTGACATCTTGGAAGCACTCTTGCCACACAAGTGCTTTTAAAGCTGCTTTTCTGACTGCAAAAGGCATAGTTAAGCCTTACACATGTATTTTGTATATGCTCTTGGGTACCATTTCATCCTGTGACCCCTTAGGAGACCTCATTGACCTTCTCACAGCTTCTTGAGCCCAAGGAAAGCTCACTCAGCCTATATATTGCCAAGCTTCCTTCAGCGCTACACTTAGGAACACAGGAACCAAATAGATTTATCAATACAACTATAATCAGAAGTCATAGCCAGGATGATAAAATGGTCAAACGACCCAATTTCTTCAAATTAGTGGCACACTGAAGTTCCTCGGGGACCTGGAAGCTGCAGGCAGGCAGCTGGCCTGCCAACCAGCCGCATGGCAGTGGGATGCGTGCTGTCAGTCTTGTGACAGGGGGAGGCGGGGGGAGTCCCAGGGGCTGGTCCGGCCAACAACCAAAAGAGATGAGGCTGTTCTGAGTTTGTCACTTGCAAAAGAATGAGAAGATGACAAGGCAGAGCCCAGACTTGCTGGAGGTTGAGTGTGAGAGGGAAAGCGCCAGCACTGGGAGCTAGGCAGATGCAGGACAGGATTTCTGGGTGTGACAAGTGTTGGAGCGAGGCTATTTTTGGGGCAGGGAATTCCTGTGTCCCACAGGATCTCAAGTCTTGAACACCATTAGGACTCTCACCTCGTGTACACCCTGGGGACCAAGCAGGGACATCACAGTTTGGGTCTGCTTGTTTAATGGGAGCCAGTCCCACTGCATTTTACAGTGCTTCAAGAGTTGAAGGCATCTTTACCTATAGCTACAGGATTTCACTCAATCAAATACATCAAGCACCATTTGTTTTATATTTATTACATCACCAGTAGATCCTGCTTAAGGACGATGTATGCTCTGTGTGCCTGAGCATGCACATTTGGAGTAAGTGCCCCACCTTTTTCTCTGTAATTTGTCCCTCTGGACTTTGGGGGCATGATTGAAGTGGCAGGCTGCTTTTTCCTCGAGTTTGAAAAGCCATGTTTGAATATACTGTCATTTTCCCTGATAAGATGAACACTATAAATTAAACAGAGTTGGCAACCCCAGCACATTAATCTTCCTGACGCAATCCTACCTTTAGCATTTCCTGACATAGAGTTGATGCTGACTTAATTGTGCAGCCTTAAAGTAGATGTGAGTACATAAGTGCAAGAGCAGTAAGAAACTGGAGATGTAAGCTCGAAAACTGCAAGGGGTGGATCCTTGCAGCAAGGAGATTGGGGTGACAAGTTTATTGTAGTGGGTTTTCACTGCACATCTAGTCAGCCTTGAAAACCAGGCTTCCCACAGGAGATCTTACAAGACTTAGTGACCAAATAGTGACCAAATAGTTGTCCCTTTCTGCTCTCCCTTGCACACATGCCATCTGACATCAGCACAAGTAGCCCATGGTTCGTGGTTCTCATGTGGTGTGTCCTCTTACTGCAGCACGTGGCTCCGGAGATCTCGCTTGGAAAGAAAGGTCACAAAAGTCATTTTGGAACTTTAATTTTTGGAAGCTATCAAAAGATGCAAATAAGTGCCTAATGGGCTTTGAAATGGTCTTTGAAATCAGTGGGAGATGGGTCTCTGGGTCTTAAAATACCCCACACAAAGTGTTTGCATGCATCTTTAAGCATCTAAACACCTTTAAGATATGTCTCTTCAGTGCCTAACTCTGAGCATAGGTTCCTACATCCCCTAGGCACTTTCAAAATTGCATCCAAAGTTGTTGAGATTTCCCCTAAAGAGCACCCTTTTGGTTTAATTTTCTCATTGACTTAATTTTCTCTTGACTTGACACATAATATATATTAACCTACACTCATTTTTTGTAGCAAGATGTAGAGAAGTGAAGATGTTTCTGAGCTGTTTTATTACAAAAAAAGGAGCATATGGTTGATTGTGTCCCATCTGAAATGCAAATGGTAGAGAAACGTGGAAAGAATTACTATTACTTGAGCAGTAAATGTCTCCTAATGAATTGAGTTTGACTAAGGTGGGAAGCTGGAAACGGCTGCAGGAAGAAATGACGACGGTTAATATTTCAGTGGAGCAGAACATTCATATTCTGCTGATAAGGAGCTTCTTAGGAAATGAACTGGATTTTTTATTTTTTTCTTGTATTCTGTACGTTCATCAGTATGGGGAAGTGGTTACACAGGGAGCCAGACTCTTTTCTTCCACTAGTTATGAAATCATGTGATTTTTTTATTATTTTTTTTGACACGGCTTTTCACCGTTGGCATCTTTTTGAGCCGAAGTCTTCTGCATTTTGTGAACATTTGGGGAAAATAGACCTACCCAATGTAAAGAAAGTCTTAAAAAAAGACGGGTGCTGGTTCCAGTGATTACATCACCCTGGGCATGTTTGCAGAGGCCAGAGACCAAAAGGGGTGATGGAAAAATCTGACCCACACTATCTCATTTCCTATGTTTCCTCTTTTCACCAAAGTTTTTCTCTTGCTTATATCCCTCTACACTTCCAGTGATAGAAAGCATCCAGATGTCTGCTGTGAATGGGAGGTGAACTGACTTTTAAACACTTTCTTAAATCAAGCAGTGAGGCCAGAGGCTGACATTTCCAGTATTAACTTTCCTAGGGGAGAGCTGTGGAGTTGGCGCTGTGAGGTTCAGGGCAACTGGTGGGCTGGAGGTAGAGCATCGGCCACGTTACTTTGCCTTAAATGTCAGAAGGAGACAGGAGGAGTTTAGATAGCAGCATGTGCACAATTACGTGCTCAGAAGAGCCGAGGCAGCTGCCAGGTTAGACCTCTGGCTTTGTCCCCAAGCAGGATCACATCATTGTTAATGCAAGCATTCCTGAGGCTGAGCTGTCTGTTACATGGCAGGGTTGGGGGACAGAGGATTAGCATGCCTTCCCCTTACAGATACCCAAGGCTGTCTGACATTGCTAATGTTAATGAAATAGAAGAAACCTAAAGGAAAAAGGCTGCAGCCTGCTGTTGATGGAAGTAATTAGGTTTCTCCATCTTACAAGCAGTAGCAAGGCTTGCTGGGTCCAGGACGTGTCCACGTTACTGTGTTAGTTCAGATCCAGACCAGACTTTTGAAGTGAATCCACCACCGTGCTTTGGTTCACGTCTCAGGGCAACCCAGAAGCTCACGAGCTGGGCCATTGTGGCTCTGCAGATGCCCTTAACCTGCCTGAGGGCAGGGCTGCTGCTGCCCTACCTGTTCCTGCCCATGCTCTCTCTCGGCCATGGGAGCCTTAACTCTGCACAGAGTGTGTCGCCAGGTCAAGAGTGGGTGCTGACCTTCCTGGGTGACACCTGGGCAAGGCTTTTTGGTCACTGAGGTACTCAAATGTTTCAGAAAGTGCTTGTTCACAAAGCCTCTCTGCAGCTTTTAATACTGAGAGCCTCACCACGTCCAGAAGCTGGGGGAGATGCCACCACTGCTAGGCACAGTGAGAGTACAGTTGCATCACTGTGGTCAGTCTCAGTCTTCACAGGTGGTCGTAGCCCACTAGGGTGAGATGAGGCTTCAGTATCACATCTTTCATTATGACCAGAGTCCCTGTGAGTGCTGCAGTTATTATCAGAATAAAGTCAATATAAAACCACATATATACAGTGGGCAGCACCTCAGTGGAGTCGAATTTTGTGTCTTTTAATTGCAGCTTGAATTATCTGCATATTTGCTTGGGTGTTCTTTGGCTTGCAAGAAAATACAAGTGGTAATGATGTGGTCATGGATACACTCTTCTTTATCTTTCCTTTTTCCTCCTTTTCTTCTCTGTGTCTCTTCCCTCTCCCCACATTTCATTTCCAGACAGAAATGCAAGCGACCTCTTGACAGAACTTGCCACTTTCATTCTGTTGCTTTACGTTGTGCAGTCAGGAAAATACAAACACTTTTATTTCTGAGATGTATTTATGATGTCATGAAGAAACTTTATCATATTAGCCTCTTCTTTTTTAATTTATCTTTTCAGGTGTGTGTGCAACATTGACTGTTCTCAAACCAACTTCAATCCTCTTTGTGCTTCCGATGGGAAATCTTATGATAATGCATGTCAAATCAAAGAGGCATCATGCCAGAAACAGGAGAAAATTGAAGTCATGTCTTTGGGTCGATGTCAAGGTAACTCTTATAACAAAACTCATTTCAAATAATGTTTTCAATTTTTGTTCAGGGAAAAAAAAAAAAAAAAAAGAACCTGGTCTGGCTTCTTATTTGGCACTTCTTACATTTCCATTAGGTTCTTGCAATTTATATTGTAGAGTGCAGGCTGTGGGAGGGGGCAGAGTTCTCTGTGGTACAGATGCCAAGCAAGGCATGAGGAGTGGTGTGTGTAACCCTTCCCACACCCTGTGTGCAGCAGCAGGGGACTGTCCAATCCTGAACTGGTTTCAAAATCAAGCATCTTTATTTTGCCCAGAGCCACTTTGTCCAGAGCTCTGCCCTCCAGGAAGGAGTCAGAGCAGGCAGCAGGAGAGCCCCTCAGGTGCATTTTGCCACCCAGGGTGGGTCCTCTGTTGCTCCCTTAACTGGAGCAGCACCAAGCAATCGCAGGAAGCCAAAGGTGTGCTCCCAAACATAGTGCTGGTGCTTGTTGCTCCTAGGATCTGTGCTGGGCTCATGAGATGCCTAAGGTGTCTGGAAATAAATTTTGCCAAAGGCATCTCAAGACTCTCTGTGTTTTGCCATGCCCAGCTCCTGGACTGCTACATCACCTGTGACCCCTGAGATTACTTTCAAAACTCTAGTTTGTTCTAAAATAAAAATGAAGAAAATTTCCCTTTAAATAGCTCTCTTAAATAAAGTGTCTACTGAGGCTCAGACTCTTAATAGCTTTTTTCCCCTTAGCTTCTGACCTATAAATCCTTGGTACATCTACTTACAAGGCTGTACTCTACAGGTGTATTAAACACATTCTGGTTTATTCCTGTCTCTTTAAAGTTAACCACACTATGTGGCAGTTCATTTCAGAGTACCTATTAAAAATCCCCCATTACTTCAAATAGAGCAGAAATGACAACTTCTGCTTCATAGCGATGTATTTATCCCAGCTACAATCTGGTATCACATATTGTTAGAAAAATGTGTTTTCTTAATGGAAGATGTTTCCCGTTTCATTCCAAAAAGCCTGATCCTGTTGTTTTCACCTGGCAGACCCCAGGGGAGCTTTGCAGCCAGCAGCAATGCCACGCAGGCAAGCAAAGCTATGTGTTGCCTGGGCACTGGTAGCTGGGGCATAGTCTGTATCAAGTGCAGGCTCCCCAAGCAATTCCACATCTTTCTTTCCACACAGATAATACCACAACAACTACAAAATCAGAAGATGGGCATTACGCAAGAACAGATTATGCAGGTACGCTTCCTATTCTGTGAGAATCCAAATTCAGATGAACTGGTTTAAGCCTCTTTTCTCCTCTGTTTGCTAAGGTGAAGTGTCTTCATCTTCTAGTACAGTTTTCTTCCTTTACTTTAAGAAAACACTGTCTTTGTGTTACTGTTTCTTTCTCTGAAAGCTCTCTTTCTTCTTATTAAATGGTCTTCTTCCATTTTTGTCAATGTACAGACCCTCTGCCCGTAAAACACCTGTTCTGACAGTGAAAATAAGTATTGCAAACTGCCAGAATTAGCAGACGTTACTGAAAATTATTGAATGAGATTACCTGTGGTTTTGTCACGATATACAGAAAGTGAAAATCCAGAGCATAGCACAGCTGTGCTACCATGAAATGTTGCCATAATAGATAATATTGCTTGTCGGTGCTTAACTATGAAGTTAATAAGGTTCTTTATTATTTTTTTTAAGTGATAAATGGGTTTAATTTATTTAGAAGCTACAATAAAATATAATAGCTGAATAATCTTATATGGCATTTGAAATTAAAAACATGTAAATACCAGTGAGGTTTGGGAGACCTTTTTTCCACCCGATGCCCAGGAGGATTGATTTAGAAATTGGATGCAAAATTCATGCAAATATTCGCAGCACGGACTGAGAATTCCAGCCTTTGGGAAGGTATTGTGGAAATGGGTCAGGTGATAACACTCGTTGCTTAAGTTTATGATGTTTTTGTGGTTTGAAAGAGAGAGTAGGTGGGAATTGCTGGCTTTACCTGAGCAGCTTTCTCCATGGCTTAGGTGAAATCCAGCTGATGGCTTCACAGGCTTTAACATTTCTTAGCAGGAGCATCCTCTGACAGTAGCTAGTTCAACTGGTCACCTCAAGTGAGGGCCCCTTGTGCATGACATCGCCATGCTGATAGGATACCCAGCTGTTAGACAAGGTTGTTCTGTTCCTACTTAAAAATGGTGCATGGTGATGAAAACATAGAGCTGTGAATAAATGATGTCTCGGTGACATCAAGACCCTTGATGACTCTCAGCTTTTTTCTGGGAGGCAGCAGCCCGTTTTCTTAAAAGGCTGGAAGGGCTGAGGTTGTATCCTATGATGGGCAGCAGATATGACTAAGTAGGCCAAAATTATTTCAATTTGAAATAAGGGCAGGTGATATTGTTGTGCTAAATCCTTTATCTTCCTTCCTGGAGAGCTGAGGAGAGCACTGGCATCCCCAAGTCAAGATGAAGGCCTGCAGCCACTTTTTAAATGTCATGCAACCTGTCCTACTTGGCTACCATCTGGTGGTTGAGCTTTAGGATGGCAGTGACCCACATCACCTAGACAGGAGACCCCACATTTACACATGTATCAACTCAGTTGTAACAAGAAGGGAAGAAAGGCAGGTTGAGGATTAGGGAGGAGGAGGAAGAGATCACAGCGATGACAAGAGAAAGCCACGTCATGGGTCACAGAGGAAGAGCTGCACAGAAGGCACCTTCACCTCAAGTGGGCAAGGAGGAAGAGAAAAGCTCTTGCTTAGGAGAGAGATGGTATTTCAACCCACGCTTGAGAAGAGATAGAAGGTAGAAGAAAATTGATTGCAGCAAAACATTGTCAGGGGTAAGGAGTTGAGCAGGGAACACAGGAAGAAACTGTGTTAGTGGGCAGGCAGGAGGGCAGAGCTACAGCACAGGGGAGTGGGTCTCTGGTGGAGATGGTCTCTGAGTGCCAAGGAGTGTGGGAACAGATGGTCCAGCTAGAGGTGACAGGGGTCTATGGAGAGGAGACAGGTCACTGCCCTAGAGCCATGTGAGGGATGGAGACATCCTGAGTCAGCAGTAAGCTTCAGTAGGTACCTCTTTGGCACAGAAAGGCACTAGCACTGTAAGAAGCTCCTCACGGCTTCTGGTATGGCTCAGGCTCCAATGGCCAGGCTTCTCGAGGGCAGCTACTCTGTCCCCTGGGTGGGGTTTACCATCCATTGATTTAACCTGAACCACAGTCACTTGTGCCAGCTGATGTCTCCTTTTTGTGTACCTAATAATTATTCTTGCCTAAATTTTTCATACAGTGGCAGAATGTAGGATGAAAGTTGCAAGTTCATGGAGGGCAATCCACAGACCTCCATTTACCCCAAATGCTTGTGGCATTCTGGGACAGCCTAGAGGAAAGGGACAGACGCGTCAAAAAGCTGTAGCAATTTCAGCCTTTCAGAAAGAGTTGGTGAAAAGGAAGACAGCAGTATGAAGCTGAGACTTGGTGAGCATTAAGGGTTTGGCATTTGCCAGGCAGGAAGCTCCATGCCATCCTCACATTCTTTCCAGCACAGAAGCATTTGATTATGTGTGTTAGAGGAATGTGTTAGGTACTACGTTTCCCCCCACTTCATATCTCCTCAGAGGGAAACGCTGCCCTGACCATGTGGAGCTGTGTGTGAAAAAGCAGCAGTTCCTCAGCCGTCATGCCTTTGAAGCAATTTCCCCAGCCTGTGCCTTTCCAGAGAATACCTTTGTTCTCTGCCATTTAACAGCACTAAAAATCACTAAGACTGTGAGCACTACACGCTTTTAAAAACATTGACTCGTATGGACTGACTTTCCCGGGGGAGAAAATAGCAGTGGGCATAATTGATGTTGTCAATTATGCTAATGCAGCAGTGCCAAATGCTCTTTGCAGAAATTGTGGTAGCTGACTGATGTGGGTTTTTCCATAAACACCCCCACACGCTCAACGTGGGGTCCCGGGAAGGCGGCAGCTTTACAAGCAGCCACAAGTCCCAACAGCCAGCCGATTTTTTTCATATTGAACTATTCAAACCGTCTGTTCAATCAGTCTCTTTGCTCCCTTCCATTCTTTCAAGCCCGATGATTCTTACAAACACCACACAGATCTCAGCTTGCAAAGCCAAGAGTACGCGTTCCTTTGGAGTATAAATCCTTGCATTAAGTTTGCACTGCCTTGGGTTTTTGAGGGCTCTTACTTTACACAGCCGAGATTTACTCTAGCATTCTAAATGCCTGACTGATGGCAGAGACACCCAAAAGCAGTGTCCCCTTTTTCAGCAAAGCAGACATGGGGAGTGGTGGCCCTTCTCTGACGGTGTCCACCTCTCCAGGCTCACCAGAGCGCTCTGGCTGCGGCTGCGTGTGCACTACGTGGCAGCACAGCATCTCTACATGTATCTCTTTCTGTCTCTCTTCGTGCAGTCCTGGCCTCTCGCTTTTCTGAGTCCCCGAAGTATTTATCAGAACGTGGGGAGATTTCCAGACTTTTCAACAAACGGCAGATTGTTGAGGTTGATCGAGTTTGTGAAATAAGATTCGATTGGAGTCGATAAATAAACGGGTGGGATTTTTCCATCAAATCCAATAGAAGCACACTTTATTTTGCAATTTCCATGAAGGAGCATTTTTTACACATTTTAAGTGTAATGTATCTTTTGGAGTGTACTGTTTGAGCTGAAAGTCCTGTGATTGATGTTTTCTTGAATTCCTCATTATATGCCTAAAGAAGCTGGCTGTGTCAATGACGTTTTAGCATGCAGAGTCTAAGCAATCTAGGAGGTTTCATCTTATTTATTTATTTGCCTATTCTTATTGTTCAATATTTACATTCCCTTCTTAAGATCTGGATATTAGCAGTTATCCCCATAACTGATTTTATCCTTTCTCATTATCAAATTACAGAGGTTTTTTTTCAAGCCATTTTGGCACTTCAAGGAACAAGTCAGTATGGATGAGCTATATTCCAATGTTATATATTCATGAAAATTGTCAGCGAAGACACTGACACATTTGATAGACCTATTCAATAATACCATCTTCCAGACCAGACAAACCTCCCTGTATGAGCACTGATTAGATAAGTCTCCACAGCCAAATGCCAGCAGCTCAGTGAAGCTGATGGAAAGGAGAAGGCGGCATCTTCAGCTCCGGTAGTCTCCTTTGGTGGAAAGTGTGCATCTGCAAATGGTCAGTTTCAGCTGTATTTTTGGGTTCCTTGATGGTGGGTAAGCTCTCCCTTGGCCGGAGGCTGCAGTCTCAGCTAGTCCAAGGACTCTTTTGCAAGGCAGTGCTGTGGCCCCTCTCGCTGATGCCGATGCCGATGCTGTGCCTGGGAAATGCTAACGAGCGCAAAGTGCTCTGCATCCGCACGCGGCTGCTCTGTTCCCTGCTCTCCCTCCTGCTTCCCCAAGGGATTTCAAATCTATGTGACAGCCTCGGATCTTTATGAGACTGCTTTCTGGCACTGGGGCCTTCCTGGCACTACTGGAGGAACTTGGGCAAGTAATCCGGCAGATGGCTGTGTAGCCCAAGCAAACTGAACGCTCTACCAAAAAGGGCAAAATCCATCTGTGTCAAGACATCATCTTCCCTTGGCGAGGCCAGGGCTGTGGGATGAAGGCCATGGGAGCCATCTCAGATTCCCCACTCCAAGGATAGAGTCTTGGACTCTTCAGAAAGTCTCTTTAAAAGTCCCAAGAGTCTTGGACTCCAAAATAAATAGGCTAAATAATAAATGCAATATTTGTGTTTGAGAAAAGAAAACTATGCTAATATTTTACCAAAACCTGCCACTCCACGTCATTAACTTCTCTTCCCTTTGAATGGGAGAACAAGCCATGCCTACCAAAGAAAAAGTGGAGAACTGGCAGCAGTGCACTGACCCAGCACGTGTGAGAAGCACTGGGTTTCTTCACAGGCTCAATACAGAGTCCACCAAATTCAGTCAGAGTCGTCTTCATTGTCTGTAACAGGCCTGGACAGCAGCCAGGAATCTGAAAAGCAGCACTGGATTTCTACAGACAGTGACTTTATTTTTTTTTTTTCCCCTCCCTTGAGGAATAAAATATTAGAATTTCGGACTATCTCCCTTGTCCAGATTATAACACTTTCAAAGTAGGTTAAGTTTTGAGTGTAAACTACTTGACACTGTCCCTTTAAATTAAATTTTTTGTCTGCTACCTTGTCAGCCATTTCCTAAACCACTGAAGAATAATAAAGCCCCAGAGCTTAGCTATGGGATATAAACTATCATGCAGTTTTGCTCTGCCTTTGCCAAGCAGGCTTTCCTTTCTTCTTAATGGAATTAGAAAGTGAGCCATGGAGCTGAGCACCGTGCATCCATCACAGCTAGAGAGAAACCATTTCTCATCTGCAGCCTTGTAAAAATGCTGGGGAAATCTCATCCTTGCATATGCAGATTGGCTTGGCTTTTGGTTCCACAGACTCCCAAGTCAGAGGTTGTTACACTAAACAAATAGATTATTTAGGATGCATTCCTGCTTTTCCATCCAATCACTTCAAACCTGAACACTTTGGCAGCTGTGTGGCAGTATCAACGCTGTCGAGCTGCGTTCTCCGCCGGCACTTGCATGCAGAGGCATCGTATTTGGCAGCACAAGAATAGTACAGTTCATACATTTCTTGAAAACTGTGAAGCTTTTTATGTTGCTGCAATTGTTAGTTGCATTTACAGGTGCAAGGGTTAGGAAAATACACATAAAATTTATGCACAGTGAAAGTCCGGAAAAGGTGGCAGATAAAGTGAAGACAAAACTCCAGCATGGTTTGTACTTTGGGTGGTACAATTTAGGGGGTTTTTGAATAATTTCCCAATAGGGTCAGGTGGAGAAGGGTCATTTTTGTCTTGCTTTGTCTACCTAACACAGGCACTCCTGACTGAAAAAATTTTCCCAACGTAGAACAGAGGAAATGTCTCGGCTCGTTGTGCGCAACTGGGACACTCCCAAAATCAGGCTCAAATTTACTGAGCTAGAAAGTATCATAGAAGTTCCTCAGGAATAATAACTGTGTGTAGTTTAGTTTAATTTATGGAGTACTATAAAACACAGATAGGAAAAATATTCCTACTTTGGGTTTCTTTTGTGTAATTTTCAAGGGTGAGAGAGAGATCACCATATTCTGCTAGCATGGTGCTCTCCAGCCCTTCTCCTGCCTTGCAACTCCTCCACTGTTGTTGATATCCAGAAGAAAACTTAAAAAGTAGAGGTCAGCTGGCAGGTTAATACTTCTTACTGTCAGCTGCTTCTGAGCTCAAGTCTGAGTAGCCAGCAGGGTCAGTCCCAACAGCTCGCTTGGTCCTCAAACCTTCGCTTGTCCTGGGTGCTGTTTTAAATGAAAAATTCCAGCTGCTTCTTTTTGTAATTGAGCTCCTGGTTTTCAGAAGGTGGGGTGCAGAAAGCCCTACTCCACCCTCTTTCTGTGTCATCGAGAGGATTGGATGCTTTATTTCTAAAATATCAAAAACTGGGGCATTAATGCAATTGTCTAGCAGTGGGCTCTGCAGCGTAGGCTGTGGTGTTCGATAGAACACTCTCAAATTTATCTTTAGATCCTGCCTGGCTCCATCTTCCTGAAATCTACATAATTTTTCTGGAATAAGAGATGAACACACTGTTGTAAAGGTCACATAATAGCCTCACAAACAAGTCCCATGCCAGGAAGGAAGCTGAAGCGCTCCAGAGCACTGCGCCGTGTGATTTAACAGCAATTACTCCTACCAGTCTTTTCCTGAGGAGCATGCAAAATCAAAACACGCTTGTGGAGATTTTAAGAACAAGCAATAGGGAGAGAGAAATATTGCTCATTTAATCTGCCAGCCTCAAGAGAATACCTCACTTTTTTATACGAGTTCTCCTTTAACTTTGAATCACATGTGCTAAGCCTGGTAAATGTGCTGCTTTTTTTTTTCCTTTTTGATTTCTGGGGTTTTGTGGGTTTATAATTAGAGAAATTGTGCCTTTTCACTACTTACCATTTCCCAGTGTCATGCTCATGGAACCTGTAATTGATATAATTAAAACTTAAATTAGGTCTCAGGTGAACTCCTAGACATCTCTTTACCTAGACTGATGAAGCTTAAGGAAAAAGAGCCTTTCCATTTATGCCTTTAAAGCTTATCCCTTAATTTAGTCACTAGTGAATGTGAATCAAAAGTTGCAGAATCCATTTGTGCTTTCTTCCTATAATAAACAAATTCAGTAATGCGAGCAAACGTTATAAGGAAAGCTTTTTGATTTCAGTAGAAGCTCAGCAGCCTGAAAATTCAGTATGTCCAGGCTAAGAATTTGATATGTAGAAAAGAAACAGGGAGAGCAAGCACCATCTTGTAACACTGATACTGACATGGGCAGCCTAAAAAATACCACATCTGACCAGGCTATTTTATTGTTGTCAGCATCCCTGATGCATTTGAGTCTTGGAAATTAATTCGGGTGTAAAGCTTTGTGAAGATTTAGGGTGAGGGAGCAGTTTGTAATGCAGATATGTTTGGGTTTTTTGCCATTTGGGGTTTTCATTAGAACAGTGCACAATTAATAAAGCCTGCTCCAGACACTGGCTCTCACTTCTGCTTCCCCAAGACTGGGTACCTTACTGCTTGTTCTTCCCTTACATTATCGTGAAGGAGGCTTCTGTAACTTTTTGTTCTGTTAAAGGTTATGGATAAAAACAGAAACTGTATGTTCAGTAGACGTGAGCAGACCTGAGTTGGTGTAGGCATTTCTACAGATTCTGCCATTCTTGTCCCAGTCCGGAAACATATGATGTATCATTTACATATGTTTTGTCTTATGTGGAGCACAAAAACCCATCTTCCTGAGCAAATGTGAGCCTTTCAGTACTCACTGATCTTTCTGTCCTCTGCTCAGTATCTGTGTTTTGATCAAAGAATGAGTAAGCTCAAAAGAAGGTAAAGCTTTTAGAAACAAAAGACACTTTCCTGCTTACATGTCAAAATGTGATCCCTAAAACTCAGCACCATTTGAATTGTACCTGATTTCTCGAGTTGTCTTTAACCAGATATCTTTGTTCTGAATACTACCTCTAATGGCAAGGGCTACCCAGAAGAAATGGATGCTGGAAGGGACGTTCAGAAAAGCCCCTTCATGGTTTTCAGTCATGGGAGTTGTTACGCTTTAGTCAAAGCCACTCCCGGGATTTGTTTTTCCTAGCCTTTGTTTTCAGAGGTTTATGGAAATGGAAATCTAGCAACATGATCTGCACCCACTGTTCAGCTGCCTTGAACATATGGATTATCCCCCATAATACTTGGCCCCGCAGAGCACGCTGCCTCCGACATTGTCAAAGCATTTGCTGTTATCAAAAAAAGGTCATTTTATAGCTCAGTCATAAGGTGGCACCAAGTTAATACTCTATCTTTGCTGCTTCTTAGATGAGATACCCCCCACTTGAAGGTCTCTCCTTTGAGATAGACCAGCATTAAATAACAGGGCTCGATGTTAATGTCATCCAACAACGCGTGAAGAGTCCGGCCACGAAGTGCCTTTCACAGATCTGTGCTTAAGTTTACTGCAGACAGCCCCAAACCCACTTCACATCAGAATTCACAAGGAGGCTTAGATTCTTCTCCCTTTGGGGTCTAGAGAAAACACGCAGTCTGGTTCTTCTGTAGGACCAACAAAAGTGTGTAGGTACAGCCTGAGACTTTCTGTGGCACAGGGTGGTAGCACACAGGGCCCTTCCAAGACTCTGCTGGAATGGCTAGGATTCACTCTGTGGCAGCTGTGGTGCTGGTTTAGCTATCAGACTAACTGCTAGCACTCCGTCCACATGCCAGGAAGATGGTAGATACCAACTGTCTTTGGCCTTCTGACATCCTGGTAAAGGCGTTTTCCTCTCGGTAGCATCTTCTTTACCTCCTCAGCCTCCCTGCCTCCCCAACAAGAAAGGAAAGTAAAAAAAGTATTTCAGACAAGACTCTGTTCTAGTGGAACATCTCCCTTATGAGGAAAGGCTGAGGGAGCTGGGTCTCTTTAGCTTGGAGGAGACCTAAGACTTATTAATGTTTATACACATGTAGAGGGCAAGTGGTCAGGAGGATGGAGCCAGGCTCTGCTCAGTGACATCCAATGATAGCACAAGGGGCAATGGGTGCAGCTGGAACACAGGAGGTTCCATGTAAACATGAGGAGGAACTTTTTCACAGTGAGGATGACAGAGCCTGGAACAGACCGCCCAGGGGGGTTGTGGAGTCTCCTTCTCTGGAGACATTTAAACCCATCTGGACGTGTTGCTGTGTGACCTGCTCTAGGTGATCCTGCTATGGCAGGGGGGTTGGACTGGATGATCTTCTGAGGTCCCTTCTAATCCCTAACACACCGTGATTCTGTGATCTTTTCCAAGGAATAGGCTGGGAAAATTAATCCTGTTGTCTGGATTTGGGGAGGAATTTCACTCAATCTCAATTCCACCCTTCCTCTGGGCTTCAGGCACTTTGATTAGCTCAAGAGTCATCTTGGAAGGCTGCCGTTGAAGATGGTACACAGCAGCTGTTTGCCATCCATGCCACTAGTTTGAATTGGTTAATGGATGTTAAGGAGTACCACAGTGTATTTTTATGCCTAGTAGCTCTATTTTAGGCATAGTTTCTGTAAATCAGCTGTTAGGAATTACAGGCCCTTCCTAAGCATTTCAAAGTTAAAGTTATAATGAGATGCTAGAATATCTGTTTTCAGAAAACATCAACATTTAAATATTTGTGTTTGATCTAGTCTGAAATGTAAGAAAAAAATTAAAAATTGAAATATTCATAGAACTGAATTTCTTCAGAAATTTGTTTCATAGGATGTTTTGGCATTCTTTATGAAATGTTAGATATCAACATACCATGAGATGAAAGCATGACAGTTGTAATAAATGAGTTGTGTAGTAAGGAAGGTTGCTATTTAGAACTGACTGAAACACCTTCTTTTCTAGAAGGAGTATCATCGTGTCAAATTACGATACAAACACCAGATAATTTGATCATTTAGGCACGTGGAATGGTAACCTGAGCTTTAAGATCACAAAGGCTTTTGCCTAGACCCAGGAAGTATAAATGCATCTTGTAGAATGAAAAGAAATTAGGTTGGGGAAGAAAAGAAGGAACTAGTGTATTTATTTTTAATAGACCTTCCGAATTAGACTACAGGGAGTAGTAGCAATTTTTGCCTAGTCTAATACATTTGAGTAAAGACAGATAAATATCTTGCCACATCAGTTTCATTTTGCTGATGGTTCCACTTCTTTTCATTGAACACATCTGCTGAAACCCTCATCTCACAATGATTGTCTGAGCAGTGCAACATAACTAGTCCTTCTGTACCTCTTTACATTTAGGGTACGAGACGCTTAAACCACTAGTGACAGAAATTTGGTACTTCAGAAAAATGAAAATGGTTCATAGGAAGTGGGAAATGCTGTGGAAGATGCAGAATTTTGAACACCAGCTCTACCTTCTCCCACCCTTCTGTCCATAGAAGCATTTCTCTGCAGTCAGGAGAATCCCAGCCTTGGCAATCTGAGGTGCACATCTGTACCACTGAGCAAGCAGAAGCGCTCTTAATAACTCCGGGTTGAAAAGCAGCAGTAACCTGCTTAGCAAGGTGACTTTTTACACACTTGGGCTGTCATTTTACCATATACTCATGAGCATTAAGTTAGTGTGAAACTCTCTTCCTGGAAACAGCACAGCTGTAAACCAAATGTGCTATTAGAGAACCAGTGGCAGTGCATTTGAGACTGCTATCAGCACTGAATCGAAATGCACTTCTTTGCCTACTGCTGCTGTCACCAGCCTTAGCTGTTTTAGACAGCGTTACATAATGGCAAAATATTTGTCAGGAGGAAGGAAAAAAAAATAAATAAAGCTCTCCCTATGGTTTTAATCTCCCTCTTTTATTCTATGATTTAAAGCTGTGTCAGGTGTACATCAAAAACACCCCCTCCCCGGGGGATTTAATTTACAATTTCATTTAATAATGGAAGTGTACTTCAATCTAGCTAGGATGGGAAAGGATTAAATAAAAATCATTGTTCTAAAATCAAGTAGCAGAAGTCTAGCCTGTCTCTGTGCTCTGCAAATGAAGTAGCCATGGAAGGGCTTGCTATTAGTCTATAATATCAAAACTGATAAACTATTAGCGTTTGGTCAGGCATGATATATGCTGAACATTTTCCTCTGCAGATTGCCTCAACAAGAACTGTGACTGTTTTTAGACACATCTGGCACTGCGGATTTTTCTCCATCCTGCATTTCAGTGATTTAAAGGGTCTTGGCTGGGCAGAAGGATGTCAGCTGTTTCGATTAAAATACTGTTAGAAGAGTGAGTTAACATTTAAAGAGGCAGTAGGTAAAATTCTGGCTTTACTGAAACTAGTGGGAGAATGACCATTGAGTTTAAAGGCTTTGTAATTTCTCTATACAGCTTTTTCATCCATTTTTATTCTTAGTAAATTTTCCATTTCCTGAAATTGCCCTTTCTTTTCCATTCAGCTTCTCCCACTTTGAATATTAGCTCTAGGAGTGAGCGCTGAGATAAAATACCAGACCCTTTATTTACACAAATGCCAACTGTACCGCTCACTTCTGTGGCACTTCTGTAAGACAGTAATAATGGGTATGGGCGTATAAAAATAGTAAATGCAGGTATTCATTTATAAAAAAGATGTTCTTAATGGACATTTCTGGCTGTGCTTCAAAATGGGCTGTGTGACCAGTGCTGAATCTCAGTGGTGTAGAGAAGCTATTCTGCTCTTTATGGAAAGAAACAGCAAGACAAGCTCTGCACTCTCATCGTGTCCTGTCATGCCAAAATACATCGACGTGTAGAGGCAGAGGGAGCCGGGGGCTCTGAAGAGGAGAGTTTGGTGGGAGATGGACAGCACAAGGCAACCAGAGTCCATAAGCAGTTAGCTTATTTCAGCAGGCAGAATCTGAGCTGGGTCCACAGAGTCACCACTTCAAGGACATTGTGCTTCTGAAGAGTTTGCAGTTACCAGACAAGAAGAGCTGTTGACGGCTCCATACCAGTATCAGAGCGATGTTCACCCTGGCAGGGTCTCTCTCAGCTCCTGACAGGCACAAGGTACGCTCTGCAGCACTGGTTGATCTCTCCGCATCTCAGAGACCGCTTATTGCCTGGCAGACCCTTGGCATCTGAGCTGTAGACAAAAGGCAAGATTGGATCCTTCTGTTGCAAAACCAAGAGCATGCAAAGGTTTTGGCTTTGCCCTGCCATTGCAGTTTCAAGACAGATGGGGGAAAAAAGTGTATCTGTGGTAAATTAGGTAAATGCCTATAGGGGGTTTTGTATTGGGTTACCATTTTCTAGGCTATCTTTCCAGATTCAGGCATAGGAAAGGAAGCACAAGGAACTCTTCATCACCCAGTCGGAATGTCTAACATAGTCTACTAAAAAATGATCCTCTGAACAGCCACAAAAGATTTTTAACACTAGAGCTAGGCAGATTCAGAAAGCAAAGTTGTAGAATATGTGGACCCGTTCCCACCACAGTTTTACAATGCAGGACTCAGGAGAGACAGATGAGCAAAAATAGAGACAAGCTGAGCAGGATTCATCCCTCAGCAAGTGTAGAGCTTTGCTTTGTACAGAGGAGTGATCACAGTTTTCCAACACGCCAATAAAATGTATTTACTTTTCTGAATAGCCTGAACAAAAGCAGTGAAAAGCGTGGCTGAAACTGTGCTTTCAGCCAACAACAGATATATCTCTGAGTAGTCACAGGCCAGTCAGGGTCATGTTCTGGCATCTAAAATGACCAAGATACACACAAGAGATTTGCCAGGCATGTGATTCAGGAAGCAATCAAAAATGCTACATGGAGGAGTTACGAATTTCTATTTCAGCCTCCTAGTTTCTTACACTTCTTACACACACACCCAAATTCTGCATCTCTTTCTTCAGTTTCCTGGATGAATTCTCTCAGGCAGCATGTTTTTACAAGCACAGATGCTACCCTGGAAAAAAGGGATGGAAAGGAGCCAAGTGGGTGTCACACTCCAGCTTGGCAGCACCTTACCGACATGTGCCCAAAAAGAAAAAAGGAAAACCAAAAAGCCTGCTTTTAGTAATCAAAACCGAATGCAAAATTAGTGCAAATCTAGGGCTGTAAAACCTTCAGGTTGTCAAAAGGACCAAAGGAAACGCCCCGTGGCCAAAGTGACGTCCCTGACCTACTTGTCCACACTGGATAACGTTTCCATCTCCGTGCCTTCCATCAGAGCTCTCTGACAGTTTTGTCATTCGTTGCTTTCAGTTGTAATTTTCTGAAGTTTGTTTGAAGTGTGCTGCCAAAGAGTAAACTCTCCTAGCATCGTGCTGGCAGGCCCATAGAGAAGTTGGAGACCTTTTCAAATCCTGTTTCTCGCCATCCATTGATCTCCATAGAAAACAATCCATTCAGACCCAGAGTTGCTATTGGAAATTAGGGGACAGCCTGGTAATTGGATTAGGGTGTGCTTTTATTTGCAGCAGTTTCTCAAAACAGAGCTCCTGGTTTGTTTCATTGATCAACTGCCCGATCTTTGTGCCAGTAAAAGCCACTCACATAGCTGCAGAGACAGAGCAAGGATTGATGGAAAATGCAGCTCTGTGTTACCTAGCTGTGCATGTTCCTCTGAATATGATTAGGTAGATGCAGATGAAAAGTGCATCTGCATGAGAACGTGGAAACGTGCTTTGTTAATCCACAGTTTAATTGCTTAAAAGCAGACTTTCCTCAATATAGTCCTTAAAAAATGGAAGAGCCACTAGTTGCATCAATACTTCAGTTCCTGCCAGCCACCTGCATAGGTCCCAAAGAGGGACACTGGGATTGCGCGTGTGACTTGGAGACATTTGGATTCTACATTGTGGTAGGGATTGGAGGGGAGATATATGTGACTTCCACAGTTCCAGAGATGGGTTGGAAATAGCTAAATTAAATTTGCAGGTGTACTCCAGAAACATTTTGGGCTTGATCATGTATGGAGCACAAGTCAGCCTCGCAGCAATTGCAAGGCCATAACTTAGGGCACTTCAATGCCCTTTTTCAGTAGTTCCTCCAGAAAAAAATCTGCACCATAATTGTTGTTTATAAATCTCAGCCAATCTGGAGTTTTATTCCATCAGAATGTACGTCTGTTTTATCCCATTCTGTTTATGAAAGGTGTCCTTAGACCATTTAATTCCCATATAGCCCTTCAGAGCTGTACACCACTTGCAGCCAGCCGCAGCCTTCCTTGGCATAAACCACATTGCCAACCAGCCACGCGGAGTCCCTCAAGTCACCCAGAGCACTTGCACCCCATTTCTCCCATCTAATCACCCCCATGGAGGTGCATCCTATGTGGGCAGAGCTGCACTGGCTAGCTGAATCCCATTCTTCTGGCTGGGCAGCCCTCCCTGAGCCCCCTCCCCATACACCCATGGCTGGGAGACAGAAGACATCGTTAGTCATGCGACTGTCCCCTGAGGCAGTGCCAGCAAAATGATCTTGTTCCCTCCACGCATCAATATTCTTGACACTTGTCTTAAAACTTAGGTCATGCATATCCATCTACCCTTTGAAAATTGTCAGAAGGGTACAAATATCCTTCACTATTTTTAGGGCCTTATCAAATGTATTTATCAGCTTTCTGGCACCTCATCCCATTTGTCATGTTTGATGCTTGGTGGGGAAGGAGAACAAAGTCCTTTAGGAACGCAGTGGCAGATGGGTGAAGTGCCATAAGCTAAGACCACAGTAAGGGCAACTCCCAAGGGGTTTTGTGCCTGTGGTCACAGTCAGGAAGCGCTCATCCTGGTCCCCAGACAGCAGGAGGAGGAGAGGCTCAAGGAAGCAGCTCATACTTACCTCTGCATTTACCCACCCGTGGGGTAGTGGGGATGTGGAGGAGGTCTGCTCGCAGCTGTGGAGCAGGACTGAGCTACGAGGGAGGTAGACAGCTGTTGTCTGCTGACTCTGCTGTCACTCTGCGTGCCGCCAGCACTCCCACGCCTCCTGGTGATGCCGAAAACCCCCTTGCTTCAGTGCACACCCTTGGCTGTGCATCCCAGTGCTAATGCGTATGAGGATAGGGATCGATCTGTGTGTTATACATAATTCATACTGCTCACGCTAGGTGGTACAGGAGAGGTGTTGAGATGCTTGTTTTTCCATACAGAAGTTGCCAACAGGAAGCTCTTCCAGCTCCTCCATAGCACACACCTCAAGGCCCTGCATCGGGTGGCTCTTTATTGTGCAGGTAACTTGTTCACCCACCCAGTGCCACAAAACTGGGCTGTTTTCCTATCACTGTTGGTTTTCAGAAGGCAATGTATTCAGGTTGAAACTTTGCCCACATACCATCTGCTTCGCCCTTATCTTTCTTTGACAAGAAAGCTGCATATATAATGGCCACTTGGCTTTCCCAGAGTTACATAAGGTTGTGGTTTTCTGATAGTTTTGCACTTCTGGAGCTCCCTGTCAGCTCCTTCAACAAGCTTCTGCTCTTGTTTTCAAGTGACAGAAATCAATACTCTCTTCATAGCTATAATGAATGTGACCCCCAGCCTTTTTGGGGATGACCACAAGCTTCCATCATATGTCTGAGGCCTATTTGCAAGTATTGATTTGTATTGCAGATTATCTGTAGCCATTTCCTATGAAATCATAAGGTCTTGCAGTTTTGCTCTCTGCACTCGGTTTGGTATCAAAGGTTTAGCTCTAAATCAAAAGGCCTGCCCATGGACACTATCAATAGCCAAGGGTGCCAAGTTATGAAAATGAGGTGTATAAGCCTGAGTTTTTAAAGCCTGTTAAGGAAGATGGTTCTCAGAAAGCTCCAACTGAGGGAAAGCACCACTTTGGAGTTGCAGCAGACTGTTTACTCGAAGAGGGGGGAAAAAAAGTGGAACCTTCATATGCAAATGTGTGGCATTTGGAAATGTCATATAGCTGCATCTACATAGAAATAAGCTGCTCTCTGAGTGCTGCACTAGCAAGGCTGCTTTGATACAGAAATTGCATAGTAGCACACAAAGCAGAAACAGCAGGACACCGCACTCGGTCAAGTTCAGGGAGTTTTGTTCCTTAATCACCACTTAACTAAGCTGACTAATATTGCTGTGTCGCTGCGTGTTAGGCTGGGAACGGTTGTGAGTAGCTGCTGTTTGGTTTTGCTGCTAGGGAGGAGCGAATGTTTGTACGTGCTGCATGGGCTGTGCAGTAGGGATGATGCTCTGGCTCCTGCGCCCCAGGAGCTGTCCGTAGAGATGCTTCCCAGGGCAGCATCCCTCCTAGTCACCCTCTGCCTCGGGTTGTAGATCCATGCCTGCTTGCTCTGAAGGAGAAATTATTTGATCATATTAAGAGGCATCTGCTGCTAACTTCCACATACTGGGATGGTATTTCTATCTCTGTTTAATGCGGTGTTAAAGAATAAACTGCAACTCTTAGGATTACTTCTGCAGAGGAGAGGACATTGACCCGGTTGCCACTGTCCATTTTTGACCCCCCTCCAGCACTGGCACTAAGGAGTAGCTCAAGGCAAGGCAAATGGGAAGGAAAGCCAGCCCTCAGCCGGGCTGTTGGGAGGAATTTCTCACAGAGAGCTGACACCGGCTCCACTCCGCTCGTGCCGTGCCACGTCTGATGGATACAGCATTCACCCCTCTGCCTTCAGGCACGCAGCCTAATTGGAGGGGACCTCACAAATCTCTACACTGACACCAACTTTTCTTCAACCCAAAATTACAATAATAATAAGGTTAACTCATCCTCTAAGGGCTCTGTCACAAGCTGTCTAAGGAGATCATGTGCAAGAAGGAAAAACTACAACTTCATTCCTTTACGTGGCTGGTTTCTGAAGGGGGAGGAAGCTGCTCCCACAGGGCTGGCAGTGTCTCTCTTAGACAGGGGGATCTGAGTGAAGGGAACGTCAGCAGCATGACAAAAACAAAGACTAGCTGAGTTCGCACAAAGAGGGATTTCATCTATTCTAGGAATGGGGTTAACACAGATTTATTCAATCCTGGCACAAAAGAAGAAAGCACAAACTGTAAGGGCCCCTTTATCCAGGACTTTGATAAATCCACAATATAGCCCTGCATCATTAAATCACATCCATAGCAGTGACTGCAGGCCTCCAGACCAGCCCCCACAGCGACGGGCTCAAGAGCTTCATCTGTGTAGTTGATCCACAGAAGTCTTGAGAGATGACTTGGTGACAGATAACAGAGAGGTGACATGGGGAGAGGAAGACCTTTCCAGTCTGCTGGACTGGGAAGCAGGTAGGTGCCATTCCCATGCAGCAAAGAGCTGCTCCATGAAGCTGCTGAAGGAAGAGGTCAGTGCATCATCTCTTGGTATCCTCAGATCAAGTGTGGAGATGTTTGTGCACCATCTGCTTTAACCAGCAGTGACTTCTGCTTTAACTGACAACCTCAACTGGGGTAAGTGGATGAAATGTGGTGGTGAGGAAGCAGAGGAGGTCAGACAGGGTGACACAACAGCCTGCTTTACTTCCCTGAATGAAATGGTCACCGCAGGGAGTAGTTATGGCTAATGTGAGCACCTGAATACTGAGAAAATACTGGTTTGGAGCAACACAGGGCATTTGTTTTCTTTTCTCTTTCAGGTTGTCTAATATTGCTGGGTGTTCCTGTTCAGATGTGTGAGCAGTGGGTGCTAGGGTCTGCTTGGATCTCTTTGGGCTTGTGTTGCATCTTGTATTGCAGTAGCTACTTGGTAGCACCTACTCATGCCTTGGCTCTAGGGTAGAGCATCTGGGCCTAGCCACTGAAAAAACAAATGAAGGTTAAAAAAAAAATGGTTACATTTGGAGTAGATAAGTGGTCTTGTTACGTACAGGGAAATGATTAACAAGTTGCCTGCTTTTAAGCAGTGTTCTCAAGTAAGGAAGATCTGTTCACAGATGTTGTAAATAAAAGTGCTTCTCCATTTCAAAAGTTCAGAGATAGCTTTAACATATATAGCATAGCCCACATATATATCTGCTGACAAGCTGAAAGCATTTTGTTCTCCATTTGAACATCTGGGGATTATTAGTGTCTTAATTCATTGGTTTCTATTATTAATTATTGCAGCAGGCTGAATAATTAGGATATATTGCTGCAAAAGACGGAGCACAATATTTTTTTTCCAAGTGCAGTAGGACATCTTGCCATCATCTCAAACATAAAAGGCAGTAGATTATTTTTAAAAAAGAAAGTGGATGTTATCTCATACCAGGGAACTCATTTGCATAGGGACATATAAAATTAATAAATTACTGTGTTGAGCAAGCCTATTTTGAGCCTTTTGAGCCTGAGAAAAGAACTGAATATAATTTAATTCACAAAGTTCCACTTCTTTTTTTTCCCCTCTTGGTAAAGTATTATCGGGAGGGTGTTTTGAGGGCAGTTTATCCAGAAAGACTAGCTTGAAGTTTGTACTTGGCGTGGCTGCAGGATGAATTTAGGCTAGGGCTGCAGCATAGTGGTGCCAGACATTTTCAGCTGACATTTGGTGTCTCACTTTCCACAAGCTCTTGGGGAGAGCAGGCTGGCAGGCTCCCTCTTGAGTGGCAGCGAGCACTCCCTTCTGAATTCTTACTCCCAACGCCCACCCAAACAGTGATTTTCAGGCTAGTTGCTTGCACACATTTTCTTCATTGGAAAGAGACTATATTTGTAAGAGGAGAGCTTTAAAGGTTTTGAAAGAGCATAATATACTGTGTCAAGATAATTAATAGGTTGGATCTGAGCATCTGTGAATGGTGAGGAATGGCTGTGTTGGTGGATGGCAGCGTGGCTGCTGGCAGCTCTGTCAAGGGCAGGGTGTCTGGAGCTGTTGAGTGAAGACTCAGGAGAAATCTTTTTTCTCTTGTCAGAAGTGGGTCTGAGCTGGGATTTATCAGCGTGGCTCTTCATTACAAGGAAGTAGGAAGCCTGCTTAATGAATTCATCCTCAGAAGTTTCTATGGAACTTCAGTTTCTGTTAGACGCTGCTAGAGAGTCAGGGAAGTACCAGAAAACCTGTGAAAGCAATTCTGCTCTTTCAGAGGGATCAACACCATTACCACTCCATTCCTCCTGACTTTGCAGAACGGTCTTCAAACCATTCCTGCAAATGCTCCTGGGCTGAGGAAGCTCCATTTTACCCCAGAAGAGCAGTGGTTGCTGACTCTCTGAGAACTTCAGATGAGCACCTTAATCTGTCCCCAGGCTCATGCACAGACTCCCACCCAGTCCATCACTGAAACTCTTCCACAAAACTCAGGGCATCCTCTACTTTTGCTCCACAGGTTGATACTGCCTGGGCCTTTACTTTGATCTCTAGTAAGAATTGTGCACCAAGTCTCTCATGCAGAGCAGAAGGGCTTTGCTAAGTTAGTTCCCAATGCTACGCTCTGCAGCATATCCTTGGGAGAGCTGCCAAGGAGGTAAAAGGAGTAAGAGGGACACGCTTCCAAAAGGGACTGAGAAGGTTAAGGACATCCATTTGACCCAAGAATCCCTTTCCCCTTCATAAATCCTCCGATAATGTGATGTGTAAGGAATCACTACCTCGATATCAGAGAGAGCTTTCAGCTGCAAATTTGACTGACCTCAGTGGTATTAACAGATTAAATTATTATGTAAGTCAATTCTCCTTAACCACCATTTCCAATGAGAGAGGTGTCAAACTAGCTTCTTCTGCACATCATTCACCATCTTACCCTTTATTTGATTAACTATATGCATGTATATGTATTTTCAGGACCTCCTTGGTCCAGTGATGTCTGTACACTAGGTATTAACGCCGTACATGAGCCAGTATTATCTCATGTGGGCATAACCTATTAGCTATTATTTCCAGAAGCTCCAACATTATGCTGTGTACAACAGTGGAAATGCTAACATGAGAATTTACAAGCTGTGGCCCTCTACTTTGCTTGCCTGAAATCACCTGGAAAGTCTCACTGGTTCAAACATAAAGACCAACAGAATTCTCTGCCCCGCAGAACTGATTGTTGTGTGCCTGGCAGTTAATTTTTGGACATAAGAATCCTATTTTTGCCCAGATTTTTATCTCATTTCTCCAAAGTGAATTGCAGGAACTTATGACTGGAAAGAATTTTCTGGGCACTCCAGACAGTACTTCATATAATCCCCATCAAGGGCACTAACGGATTTCTTCGTTTGTCAGCAGTGCTACTCCACATGTTCAGTTGTGTAACAGAAGCTCCACACTTGCTCAGTTGGGAGCTGGGGACTGGTGAGGGCTGCCCAGAGAAGAATCTGGCTCAGTTGTTTTAACCTCTTGCCCTCAGGTCCTGCAACCGGGCAGGCTTTTTCAGCTTCCAAAAGCTGAAGGAAAAGCATATAGCTAAACCAGGAATTAAAATAAAAATACTGCAATATATATTTGAAATAATTCTACTCCTTCTTAACAGAGGACAGAAACAAGCCATATATACTAAGGAATTTAGACAAGATAGCTTTAAATAATTTGTTTAACATTTCAGAAGGTAATCCATCAGGAAAAGCAAGATCACGGAGCAGTCAGTCACACGAGGTAACTTCTCAGGATCCAATTTAGCCCTGTCTCAGCATCTCCCTGCCATCCACAGAAAGACTGAAGAGAGACTGTTCAACGGGGAGATTCTTCTAGTAAGCAAGAGGATAAGCTGTTTCAGTCTACACAAAGTAGCATCTGGCCTCAGTACATTTAAAAATAATCTGTTTTGACTAGTACATCTCATACGATAGGCTATCGTGTCATGTTCTGGCACTAACAAAAGATGTGAACAATATGAAATGTCATGTTAGGCTAAAGATGCAAAAAAATTGCAGAAATGCAGAAGATGTTGGCTTCATCAAACTGGCGTTTTCTATCAGAAAAAAAAATGCTTCAAGAAAAAGATTCCTGAATACAGTTGATCTGGAGGGTGAGGGTGTATTTCTTTTTACGATGAAAAGGAGAAGCATTTTGAGAAATGTGGCTGGAATTACATTTGTCCAGAGATGGGAGAGGTTGACCCGGTCAGTCCAATTTTTGTCTTTAGGCTTTACAGCTTCTGTAGCCATCACACAAAAAAAAAAGTACGAATCTGTCTTTTTGGTGCAAATAAAACTTTGATGCATGGTTGCAAATCTGCTGGTTGAAGAGGAAACCTGCCTGACTTTGGATTTGCTCTGTGTCATTGCTTTATGAATACTGATTTGCTGTGCTTGGGAAAAAAAGTGGAGAACTTTGCATTTAAGCTTTGATCTCTGTAGGTGTAAGGTTGGTATGGTAGAGGGGCTCCTTAGTTTAGTGATGCCATAATCTGATCAGTGTGGATTGCCTTCAATAGTGGATTTATAAATAATCCAAAATTATTATAAGGGGGGGAAGTCTTAATTTGTTTCATCTAGTTTTACTTTTTTTAATATTGTACCATTCCTATTTTATTCGCAATTTAAACGTTTTTTATTCACATTGTCTCTTTTTCGTAACGATTTGTAGTTCTTGTAAACCCTGTGATGCATTCATGACAGCATCTCATCAATGGCTGGATTACTGGAAAGGGCTCAGATCTTTCAAGAATGAGAGTAGCCAGTTTTAACGTGAAGGGACTTTTAAAGTGTATCTTGGTGTTTGAATCTCTTATTTTGAATGTGAAAAGATGTTTTGTGTAGTGAGAAAAATAATGTGTTTTGAGGCAGGGGCGTTATTTTGGGTAAATTCAAAATGTGCCAGAGAAGGAGGCGAACTTTGAAGTAAAAGCTGCTTTCTTTGTCTTTCGAAGGACCAAAATGGCAGATCAAACTAAAGAGAAGCTTTTCCCCCTCTCTCTGCCCTTATGTTCAATCCCTAACTCTTTTAGAAGAGTCATCAGGCAAAATGAGAGGCTACAGGCAATCCATGCCTAAGCATTGTGGCTTCTTCCAAGCCCGATGACAAGTGTTCCTCTTTGAAGTGTTTTTCCTATGAAGTGCTAGCAAAGCTTGGGTTATCTAATTTTTGATTCAGTAAAGCATTTTCCATCATAACATTACACTTAGAGGTGTAATTACAAGTTCTGCGGGATCCTAGATTTACTTTCAAGTATGCTGTAGACCTTTTTAAAGAAAACAGTTTCTACCCACATGATTGCAGGAGGAGGAAAAATCATTCCTCTTTTTACCAGCCCTGCATCCTACACACAGTGAGAGCATCTGCAAGTCTGGGAGAGGTCCTGGTCCCCCTTTCAAGAGTTAGCAGATGAGTCTGTCCTGAAAGTAACAATTTCCCTCACCATCTTGAAGCGTGCCTTAGGAAAAAACAGAAGCCAAATGCTATCCTACCATTTTAGCAACACTGCTAGCTCATCTCAGAGAGGAGAGATTCTCACACTGGTTGGAGGTGGTGCATGGACATCTCAGGTATCTTAGTACCTGAGAAGGAAGGAGCAGAGATAGACACACAAAGACACAGAACAGCCTCCTGTTTGTCAGAAAGGAAGCAAAGTTCCTCTTTGTAATGGAAGATTTGAAGGAAACAGCATATTTTCCATGACAGAAAAAAATGTGTATTAATAAGGATCCCGTATTTCTTGCTGCAGTTTCTTGGAGAGAAATATGGTTGAATGTGAACCATAGCAGAGGTGCGGCACACCAAGAAAGCACTGGGCATGGTGCACAGATGGTCGCGACATGGGTATGGAGACAAAAAAGTCCCGAGCACATTGGGATCTACATGTGTGCACTGGGGAAGCCCACTGATAGCTGACTCACATCACATGCATTTTTTTCTGTTCTGGGAAGATCCAGGTGGGAAAAAGGAATGTACATGAAGTCCTGGTGGGATGATAACTCTCTGTGTATCTGTTTCACATGCTGGTAAGCCAGCATCTCACCTAGAGTGATAGGTAGCCAAAAAATGTTTAGTGCCAGAACAAACGGACCTTCTGCTCCCACCAACGTCCAGAAATTCCTGGGCAAGCTCTCAAAGGAGATTATATCATGCCTATAACATGCCTCCTGTCAGCCCATCTTGTTTGTGCCATCCCAGGGACCAGTGTCAGCCCAAAGCCCCAAGATCATCACTGCACCATGATGCTCACTTCTGCACTGTGTTGTCATTAACAGCCTTCATGGCAGCATTGTGCAGATACCCTGAGATATGCAAGAAGCCAGGAGAGGCAGACAGCTTTGTGGTCAGCATGTGAGCATTTAAAAAGATGCAGTAACGGTCCATAGTTCAGAGGTCCTGAAAGTCCTAACACTAAAAGAGAATTTAATGCTGTCTACAGGGATGGAGAGGTTGCCCTGCCATTCCCATTTGCTGGGAGCTTGTCCTCACCTGTGTTAACATAAGGACAATAAAAGCAACTTTATTGGTGCAAGTTGTTAAAGACTCTTCAAACTCATTGGATAGCAGCGACAGCGAAGACATTAATTGTGAAAATCTGAATCTTGGATCTGCCTCACAGACTTTTCCCAAAGGTGGGATTATACCTAAGCTTACCTACTGCCAGCACAACTGGCTTGGAGGCAGAACACAAACTGCAGTTGTTTCATAACACTTGGGGACTTCCTTTGGAAGATACAAATGCTTCAACTTATTTGTGTGCAAACTACATTTCCTCAGACAGCAATCATGAGACTTTTTTTTTACGTCTGTTTTTTAATTAATTGTGGCTAGCTGATTTTCTCACAGAAAAAGGATTTTTTTACCATTTGTGATAATGTAAATATTGGATAAATGGAAGAATGAGCCAAAATTACCCAGATTAATTAGCACTTTGGTAGCTTACAAGATTCATGTGTATTTATTGCAAGTAATGCTCTGTATTTCAGCCCATGACGTAAACTAAATGTTGAGCACATATCTGTTTCAAACCTGGCTACATGGAAGGAAGTATTTTCCAGTATTTGCACTCTCAGTCATTATTTAGCAGAAAGTTAAACTAGTTTAAAGGTACCCGTGCTCTGGGGCACGGACCTGCAGCACTGATAATAAACTTCAGCTCTGGAATCCTGCTCCTCTGCTTCAGCTATAAAATTATCTTTCTGTATGTGTTGTATTGAATGGCCAAATATATTGTACTGGTGTATGACATGGAAATGTCCAGAGTCTTCCTCCTAGCCTTGCCTGGATGTGAGGAGACCATCCACAGAGGATAACGGAAATGATTTGGTATTTTTCATCTGCTATTCTGTAATCAAATGTTGAACAGTCAGATTACTTTTTCTGCTCTCTCATTTGCTGTAAATTGACAGGATTTAGATATGCAAAGAGAACAACAGAAAACCTTACAAAGCTTTCCATTCGCATCGACCTACCTGTTTCAAGGTGCAGACCCTTGCTCTTGCTTCCCATAAACAATATCTTTCCCATTTTCTTCTTCTGATTTTCCTTTCTTCTATATGTTGAGCTCTTTCCATCTTTTCACCCAATCCTGCATTGTCAGGTTAACGTTCCCTTCACCTGTTCCATTCACAGAGAATGCAAATAAACTGGAAGAAAGTGCAAGAGGGATCTACATCCCTTGTCCAGAGCATTACAATGGCTTCTGCATGCATGGCAAGTGTGAGCACTCCACTAACATGCTGGAACCGTCTTGCAGGTAAACCCTTCTCCTACCAGTGAGGAAAGGCTACACACCTAGAAGTACTGACTTACAAAAATGCTTTATCTAGATAAACTATAGAAACTAATCGTAACCATGGCCTTTTGGGCTTCAAAACCCATTAGACCTAAGTTATTCAACAAAGCCCCCATTTTATGTGGCAAAAGCATAGCAAGTTATGTACAGTGTTAATTGATTGTAAAAACATTCGGTAACCTTCAGTTATATTTAGATATATTCTAAAAAGCACTTCACAAAGCTCTCTGACAGCTGCTAGGTAGCCTCGTCAGTCTGAAGGAGACAAGTGCCACCAGGGATACGTCCCCCCCTCTGGTGGGAGTGATGCTCGTGGGGCAGTGAGCTGGGGTGAAGGTGGCTCCTTCGTGTGGGAGGTGGCTTTGGAGGAACTAAGGGCAGGGAGGAGGAATCATAGCGAAGGCACGTGTTTTTGCAGTGAATGCCTCCCTGCAGAGGTGGGGATATTACTTCTGAAGTGTAACCAGTGGCCTGGTGACACAGAAAAGGACTATTATGCATCAAGAACCATGTTCCTGGGACATTGGACCAGGACAACGAAGATAGGGACCAGATTTAACCCCAGGGCAGATCCTTAAACCAGCTTCTCCCAGCTCCTGCAAACAACCAGGGCACATTTTGCTCTTTGCAGCTGCTGAGGTTTAGGTTCTCCATTCAGCTGGAAAATGTCCTCTCCTCAAGCTACCGGCTGCTCTGGGAATGCAGGAGAGGCTAAGGGTGGAAGCTCAAGGCTTAACCCATCAGGGTTAGTGCTCCACTAACACTTCTGGGAGGGGCCCAAGCAATCAGTCTCGGTGTCTTAAGGTTGATGCTGCCATTGACATGGATTTTTGTATCTTCTTCTTTGGCCTTTTTAGGGGAAATGGGGCAAGAGCTAAAATGGGAAAAACGGTGTTTGTTCCCCAAAAATTGCAGAGGGCAGATGTCAGGCTGCAAGCAGCACAGCAGGCAGCACTGCGGTGGATGGCTGCGGCATCAACAGAGGGGTTTTTTATAGCAATGAGACAAAATGTAAATGATGTATCCACTTGCAGGAACACCTAATCACATTTTATATGGAGCTTGGATGATTGCTTATCACCTCCTTAGGGGTAATCTGCATAAGGAGGCACAACTAGATGGCTTTTCACCCTTCCCTACCTCCCCAGCGAAAGGGGGAAATCTAAAATAGGTTGTGCAAGGAAGTAAATGGCTTCTCATCACAATGTGCAAGTAGCTCCTCTTGATGCTAGGTAAGTCCCAGGCCCCTGGGTGTCTCCTGGCACTATCACAGCGTCGTTCACTCTCTCAGACCGTGGTGATACTGAGGACCCAAAGTCTTCCCTCTGACAGGTCAAGCAGGCACTGAGTGCTCTCTCTGTGGGGTCCCTCAGGCAAAATAAACCACACAAGTTTATGCTTAGGCCACTGACTTTAATTTTCAGCTATAATTTTTTTCTGCATTCTTTGCAAGCAGCACATGTAACCAGCAAAAATACTTCATGTTTCAGATGTGATGCTGGCTATACTGGACAACACTGTGAAAAAAAGGACTACAGCGTTTTATACGTGGTTCCAGGTCCAGTACGATTTCAGTATGTCTTAATAGCAGCTGTGATTGGAACCATCCAGATTGCTATCATCTGTGTTGTAGTCCTCTGTATTACAAGGTCAGTATCTCTGGTACTTTGCAACAAAAAAGGAAAAGAGTTTTGGTTTTCCTCCTTGGTGCACTGATTGTAGGGATTTCTCAGTGACACTGCTGATAACAAGTGCTCTTTAATTCACCAACGGAAGATAGTGGCCGGGCCAGGCACCCGGTGCTGCATCGTTATTATGACTGAGTTTTTTCTTCGATCTTAATCAAACTTAGGTAGCAACAGTGCCTGCAGCAAATGAGGGTTCCTATTTTGTATTCAGATGCTTGGACAAATATTGTTCATATAAATAAGGGGAATATAAATACAGCAGCTGGATCAACACTTAATAAAACTAATCAGATCTCCATCTGGTTTCCTCAGGGGCCCATTCCCTTAGTCCTAATCAGGCAAAGCATACAAACTTTTAAACCTGTTTGCAATCCTGTTGATTAAATGATTTCATTAGGCTTGTGTACATGTTCAAAGGTACTGCACATGTGTAAGGTCTTCACTAGATGGTGGCACACCAATCCATATATGATTATGTTGGGGTTTTTTTCTTTGATAAGGAGGAAAGGGTTGTTTAAATGGAAACAACAGCCCCAAGGTAGTTCAGAACAAGAGAGGTAAATGCAATTCTTCCCCTCCTACACATACTGCTCTGCTTCCCACTGAACTGTGTTACTGTCCCTGAGAGGGCTTGGGGTAGCTTCTGAACTTCAGACATCTTCAGGCTTCTCTCAGAAATCACAAGGCTAAAATAATTCAGCTACCAACACTGACAAATCACTCTTTTGGAAATAAATTATTTTTTTAAATACAGAATCATACCTCTATAGAAAATAAAATCTCTAATAGATTTCAGCCTCCATGTCACACTACTTGGCTGGAAGACAAGTGTAGCATTTGTCCCAGGAAAAGACAATAAGAAAAATAATAAATCCTTCTCCGGCCTCAAGGCGTCTAACAGAAAGCATCCGATGAAAGGCAGCTGCTTTTTTGGCCAAGTCCATCAACTGCACGGTAAATGGCGAATGAGGCAGCAGATTATGGTGCTTTTCACAGAAGTGATTCAAACAGCCTCAAATGTCATGTGTGGTAGGAAAAAGAAGGCGGTGTAGTAACTGATAATGGAACAAGTGCTCAGTATCATTTTGTCACGTGACTGGTTCTGTCACCTTGACGCAGTAACTCAGAGTACTTTATACTGAAGAATGAAGACGGGGTGCTCTGAGTGATCTGGTGCTGTAATGCAAATTACCCATCACCCTGTTTTCATACATAGATGGTACCTTTTCCCTCACACCCTGCCACCAAGTTAATTTACGATCTTTTGACTTTTTTTCCTGTAATGCATGTAATTACTGCAGAGCATCCTCCATCCCAGCATAACGATCTGAGATACATTTGCAAAAGTGCACTTGTAAGAGCCCTAAGAGAAATCCACACGATGAGAGCGGTGTGGCAGCATATGCATAAGTAATTGAGTTTTTGAAGTCGGCTGCTTTGGAGAACCTGACTATACTGGTTTGAACTCCACAACCCAAACTCTTGAAAGTGCTAAAACCACCCTACCAGGTTCCTGGGAGAAAGAAGGGAAGCTTCACTCACAGAGGCCTCTGCGGCCAAATGCTTTGCCACTCATTTCAGTGCAGCTTCACCTAATTAATTGGTCAAATTAGTTTGGTGCCCTGTGTCCAAACCCTGCATTTGAGCCATGTAAGACTACCATAGTAAATCCTTTAGCTGTTGTTGCTCTTAACATCATACCTGTACAGCGGTGCAAATCCATGGGGATTTGAAAGGCTCTCAGCATTTCCTGGGCATTTTTAGGGCCATTGTTGCACAGGCACTTTAATCTGACTTAAATGAGCTGTGACAGGGGCAGTCCTGCCCCTTCCCCTGGCTGCTGGGCGCTTGGTCCTGCCAATGCTCTGGAGCCGCACAACAAACCCGGTCAGGGGATGGATTCAGCTGAAAACTGAACCAACAGAACTGATGGTTTGTTTTTAATGTGGCTTGAATGAGGTTGGCTGCCTGGCTGTGCATCACTAGTGCCAGCCATGGGAATAAGCATCTGGGGCCAAAGAGTAGGGTACCAGAGGCAAAGAGGGAAGGAAGTAGAGCGGTGAGACACGGTCCCTATGCCCAGGGACTTTTAGCTTGGGTAAGTACTATAGGTATGGCTTAGTGTCATCATGATTCTCAGCAGTTTTCTTTACAGCTTTGCATTTTTAGTGCTTCCCTAATGTCTAGTCACAGCAGCTTATTTATGTGAAGAAATAACTTGATTAAAAATGAATGCATAATGTGTTTTACCTGCTATGAATCACATTGTGAGTAATTCAAGCTTGTGAACAAACTTCAATGGAGGGAGGGCAGGCAGCCGGCGCTGCAGTACCTAGTTTACATTGATATAACTGCTGTGTTCATAAATGAATGCATCCCACACACAGAGCGCTACAAAGAACTTTTGATTAAAGACTTAAGGACCAAGGAAAAGCTGTCACTCAATTTTAGCAGATGATTAAGTCTAAAAAGCTGGTTAAATGCCAACGCCCCTCTTAGGAAACTCAGATGCACTTTAGACACAAGCTACCTGTAACTGCACTAGCATTGCATTTAAGCAGTCGTGGTGTCAGTATTTGTCCCTGGGGCCTTCCTGGGCTTCTGTCAGTTGGCAGCGTGGTGTATTATGCCATTAAAACATGGGCTTTTTTGGTTAAAAGATGCTTTTTCATCATCTTAATTGGAATTATCTCTGCTTTTGAATCGATTTCTCTCGACCTTGGACTAAGTGACTGTATAGATACTGGCAGGGTTGGCTTGGGGAAGGTGCCTGTGAGGTGCTCATCCCCTTGATTCTAGCTGGAGCAGTCAGTATCCACCGCTCTCTGGGAACACACGGCTGCATCCCCTGGGATTGCTGACCATCCTGGTCACCCCCAGCCACCTGGTCCCACTGGGTTTCTTACAGAACCAGTCTGGTTGTGCCCACTGCAGCTTCCCACACCTGGTTCCCCAGCCCTGCTTTGCAATGCTGAGCGCTGGGGCAGAATAGGGCTGCACCTTCTGGTGTAAATCCTCGTCTTCTGGAACTCAGGAGGAACCCCTGGCAGCTTGGTCGTCCCGCGCAGCTTCTGGCTGCTGTAGCAGGATTTAGCAGCGTGTCGAGGTGTCAGCACTGTCTCCCGTGGAGCACTGCGAAGTCCTGCTGTGCAAGCTCTGGCTGAATGGGCAGGAGAGGCCGCTCAGGGACAGTCGGGGATGGGAGGTCTGTCAGCGTGCACATGACAGCAGCCCAGTGAATCAGCCCTGTGTTTGCTAACAACAGCTCCCTGACTCACTCAGAACGTTTGATCGCCTTTATAGGAACACGCAGTGAATAATGAGTTTGTCATGAAATTGCAAACCAGCTAAAGTCTGCATTAGTTTCATAATGAAAGCTCTGCCGTGACCTCTGAGAGCTCTTGGAGACACAGGCTTATTTTTCTTGGAGTAATGATAGCAGCCTACTTTACTGCTTCCAAGAAAGGAGTGAGGTGAAATATAATGCACAGCCATACAGTTTCTCATGAGGGGGTGGTCCCGTTGGCTTAAAAGTGAGGCAGGTCAGGACAATCTGACCCACATTTTGTTAGACACTTATATAATTGTATTTCAGCCTTTCAAAATGCTTCATAAGTCCTTATGCTCTTGTTTAGCCTTTCAGTTGGTGTCACAAAACTATAGCATCACTCCCATTCAACAGGGAAAAAAAAAAAACAGCCTTTTTCATTTTAAAGGCTTAGTAAAAATTTATTTCATCCAATTTTGCTGTGAGTTATTTGAGACAGAGCTGAAGGCTCTGAGCTCTCACTGCACCACAAGGTTGGGCTCTCCCCAGGGCATAACCCCCAGGGTTTCACAAGGTGCCGCTGCAAGCCTTCCTGTAACAGAAATACACCTAAGGCCACTACAAAGGGAATTTCTTTCCTTGTCAGTATGGTGTGGTGTATCATGGGGCTTTCTTTATCTCATGCCACTCCAAGAGGGTGTTTCAGTCTTTCTTATGTAGCTGCCCACGCAAAGGGCGGAATGAGGCACGTACCGGCTGAAAACTCACCCTGAGCTTCAACTGAAGGGAAAGGATAAACACAGGGCTGAAGTAGGAATAGCTTGTTCCTCCTCCCCTGCAAAATGTTAACTAGATCGCCCTGGGTGAAGGACTGCTTTTGTTGATACTTGTTTTTCTGTAGCTCACCATTCTCCTACTGGTACCACACATGTGAAGTAGGAGCATTTTTAGTGAGTGTTGGTCACCCTGCTGTTGTTCTGCTTGCCCAGCAGTTTCTGCCATAAACCCCTTGGATTTCAGCTGCTTAGAACTTCCTGTGGCCTCCACCTGCAGCTGAACTTCTCCATGCTTTCCGTCTAAGGGCACCTTTCCATGGGAAGAAACCAGAAACAGGCTATTATCTTTCCGTTAGGGGGAAACACTTCATAGCATCCCCATAGCTGCTGCTGCTGTAGGTAAAAGGTTGAAACAACATGCCCAAAGGCATTTTCCCAAAGGAAGATAAGATTTTGGTCTTTCCAGTGTGACTGCTTTCCACACTAAGCCAAGCAGCCATGTGAGGAGCGTAGCACGGTGCGGGAACCTGTAGGTGAAGTATCTGCTCACTAATGAGCTAAGCACGGAGCATTTCCATGGAGACTAATAGGGACTGCGGATGCTTAGCTCCTCAAAAGGCAGCTCCCACATCCACTTTGTAAATACTTCACAGACCTGGGACACTGAGCAGGTGAGCATGAGACCATTCTAAATCTTCCACCTGCGCCTCGCTGAAAATAAACCTGTTCTTTAAAGATGAGAGACGCGGTGCAGTTGGGGCTGTCACTGCTCAGCAGTCGGGAGCAGGAAACTTAACATTTTTTCATGCCATCATTTTGTTTACCGTGTATTTTGTGGGGTTTGTGGGTGTTTTTTTTGTGGTCCCATTGCCATGAGCCAGCCCATTTCATTTCATCGAAGAGGAAGCGCGCGGAGGGCCAGAGGATGCCGCTCTCGCTCTTACATCCCCTGCTGCCCGTGCCACCTCTCGAGCAGATGTATTGTGATGAGCATTGTATTCTCACAACTCTCTTTTCCAGGAAATGTCCCAGGAGCAACAGAATCCACAGACAGAAGCAAAACACAGGGCACTACAGTTCAGACAACACAACAAGAGCATCGACAAGGTTAATTTAAAGAGCGCATGTTTCCACAATGGCAAAACTAACTGCAGAGAGCTTGGACTACAAAATACAGTATTATAGACAAAAGATTTAAGACAAGATCTACACATGTTGCCTTGCATTTGTGGTAATCTACACCAATGAGAACATGTACTACAGCTATATTTGATTATGTATGGATATATTTGAAATAGTATACATTGTCTTGATGTTTTTCTGTAATGTAAATAAACTATTTATATCACACAATATAGTTTTTTCTTTTTCATGTATTTGTTATATATAATAAATACTCAGTGATGAGAAAAAAATTGCCTTTCTTAAATTTGCTGTATCTCATAGCTGTGTATAGTCCTGGGATATTGTATATGGACACTAACAAATGTCTTCTTTTTTTTTTCTTTTTCCAGTTCTAGTGGCAATTTTGAGTCTACTGAACTCAGTAGTAGGGTTTTGAGTTGGTCCAAGATCAGCGACAATTATGGATGTGGGAAAGGTGAAGAATAATTTAACCTACATTGAGGAGGGATAAAATATTTCAGATCCGGAGTCAACTACATTTCATCAGCCTTCTTCTCCCATACCATCTATCTTTACTCTCCCATAGCTTAGGAAGTCTTTGCCTTCTAAATTAGATCCTAACCGAAGGGGAAATGGAAATTCTCGGTAACCGTGATGAGAGTGTTGGAGGTAATGTTTCGATCCGGGAGGGAATGAGGTGTCCATCAAGGTGAACCCTATGAGGACACTTTGCAAAATCTCCAACTCTGGTCACTGGAGTGAGTGAAAATTGCTTCTTACTGTTGATTGAAAATTATTAGGTTAAAAAAGTTAATAACATAATAACAGCTAAAATGCCAGCACCATTTGTACCTCATGAACATGCTGATATAAATTATTTTTTCAAAGAGAAGGTGAAAACCACTCAGAAAATACCTTATGAATAACTTTATGGGTGACCCTGCTCCATTAAATGTAATGAACTCAAATGTTGGCTATACCTCAGGGAAATAAGGGCATGTGTTTTGTCACATCCACATGATGGACAAGATGCAAAGTTATTTCCATGGTAGCTGAAACTCTCCAAATATAATGCAAGCTTCTCTTGAGAAGCTAATATTAGTCTAGTTTGTGCTATGAATTCTGAAGATGACAGAGACTGAAGGGCAGAGTGTGGTAACATTACTCCTGCTGGGTAACACCCACTCCACTTACGGACTACACGAGTACTAGTCACATTAAATAACCTAATGGAACTAAAAACCCCTTGTAACAATATTCATTGTGCTGTTTCTTTCCAGAGAGACTTTGCTGAGGCAGAAAGTACTAATGACAAGAGTTAGGAGTATTTCTCACTGTCATCACCATGTAAGAAATTGCATTTGGGTCAGAATCGGATCTGGGGTTACCTGGGATGCTGTCCCATGAGTGTGTTTCCATTTCCTGCTTCAGCATCAATCTGATCACTCACAATAGTCACCATCGACCCCACTGGTGACAGTCCACCCAATCTGGCCTTCAGACACGGGTGAAGCAATACTTCTTCTCTAACATGCCTTTTGGTCTCCCTCCCGTGCCCCAGCCTGCTTTAAAGTGAATCCATTGCATGATGTTCACACGGTCTCAAGTTTTTGTCTTGTTCTGGGTTTCTTGGCTTTTCAAAGGTAATAAAAGGTGATTGGCAAGAGATAACTTCCAGGCACCTGGTCTGTGCTGATTGATGGGAGTGGGAGTGCGGTGCTTTTGCAGGCAGCGGGTCAGACAACGGCCCGGGGCAGCTCTCTGCTGCTGGGCTGCTAGCCCTGCAGGGACCGTCTGCTCCCCGGAGCCATGGGCTGGGGCACGGCCAAGGGAGAAGGGGGCTGTACAGATGCTCCCTGCTCCTCATCTCCCCAGCCAGCAAAGCTTATTTTCAGATTAGAAGAGTCATGGTGCGGGGTAGGAGTGCACGGCAGGGAGGCGGCAAGCAGGCGTGATCCTGGACCACAGGGACATTTCCATGCTCAAACCCACTGTAAAATACTTCTCTTTGTCCTAGTCCTTGCTGGTTTTGTGTCCCACGCGCAGGCTCTGCAGGGGTGGTACGACATGGAGGGGAACCCAGGCACAGCAGTGCTGGGCTGCACAGGTTTGGTGGCAAAAGATCCCTTCTAGGGAGACTTTGCAAGCTCTGTTAATTAAACCGGTACTCAAGTGGCATTATAACGCCTCTCTTCAGATCCTTCCATCAGCTGAACCCAACATAGCAGTGGCAGGAGCACTTTGGCATGAGGTAGAGGACTAGGTTGGAGGTGGCAAACATACCTCTAACCTGCAGTCGTTCCCCCCGCCGTGCTTTGTGCTTTCTGACTGAGGTACTGGAGTCTAACAAGCATCAAAACCACAGATTTTTGAGCTGAATCCAAATGTCAGTCCCCCCCACTGGGACTATCAGGTCTGGATTGTTTATTTCAGTCACTTACATTAGATACAAAAAAACCCAAATGTTAACACATACACACTGCCATGTAGCCATAGCAATAAACCTAATTAAAAAAAAAAAAAAAGCCAAGGCTTGGCCTGGCCTAAAATAGCAGAGCACTAGAGCTTAGAAGTGATAATAGGAGCCCGACACACTATCTCTAAACTTCCCAACGTTCCTTGACTTGCTTTTACTGTGCAATGGCACATTTAATCCCTAAACAGCCTGCGTCTGCGAGGTGTTGTTAGCGGCATCCCCAGATGCAGCAGCTGTCACAAAGCCTTCACACCTCTGAAAACAAGGCCAGATTTTAAGTACCTGCTGCAGACGGGAGGGCAGAGAGGGGAATATGATTCTGGTTTTAATGCGCAGAGGGCAGGTCCCATTAGACCTCTTTGGGCCTTTCAAACTTAACCTTCAACATGCTGGTATGGGCACACAGTCTGAAAATAACATTTGCAGAACTCATACCAAGCACAACAGCGTATTTGGAGATGTGGATTTGGGCTTGTTTTCTCCTTTTCTGAAGTGACTGGAAATTGCACTTGCTAAAGCCATACATTGGCCAGAACTAGACAAGGGAACATCTTTGTGCAGTGTAACTTCACTGGGCAGAGAAGGACTTGCCGAGGTGGAGCCCTGGCCGTGGGGAGAGTGACGTGCATGGCAGCAGAGCCCAGCTCCTCCATGGGGAGCCATGTGGAGGGCTGCTGATGTGTTTCCATTTGTCCGCTTCTCAGTGCTCTCTTAGCCAGCAAGAGCAAGGCCCCTTGAAATGCCAGTGTCTGTGCTTCTTCATTACCCAGGGGGACAGTAATTCATTTCTTTTGGCTCTTTCACTGGCATCCTTTTTTTTTCTTTTTGTCACAGCACTGTGGCACCTGTAAATAACCTCAAATACCATCACACACTTTACAACTCACACAAGAGAAGACCTAGATGCACAAAAACACTGACGACCAGCAGTACCAAGATCAGCACAGTTGCTTAGAGGCAACACACACCACTGACATCCCAACAGCCTGAGGTCACTTGCTGACCTGGCTGCGGTTTTACCGAGGCCAAGCCACTTAGTAAAAATAGGACTGCTGGCACACCCGTCCCCCGGGGCTTTTTCTCTCAGCCTGGAGCAAGAAGCCAGGTGTTTATTCTGTATGTTTAACAGAACAGCATCCTGACCTCAGGCCTCAAAATAAAGCCAGGCTTGCTATTGCCGTGGAGAGCTCACCTACCATCCCCAGCCTGGGATGTTCAACCCCTCGGTGCCTTCTGATGCAGGCAAACCAGGCTCCTGTGCTGGTACCTGTGTAGGTACTATACAACCTGATTGAAGTAGGTGGGTGACACATGGCTCTTGCCTTCTAACACCCCGACTACTGCACTACAGGAAAAGGCACAGTTTCCATCATGTTTTTCCTTAAAATAAAGTCTGGTCAGCTTTTCATAATTCCCTTTTATCCAGTGATAGTAAGACAGGATTTCCAGAACAGGACATCCTAGTCTAGCTCCTGGTCCCCTTAGATAGCCTGCCTCTGCATGCTGAGGAACCGTAGTTCCCTCAAGTGACAGGACACCAGCGCACGTTTTCCTTGCTGCTGTAGCCATCAGGGTCTCGCCTGCCTGGGCAACATCAGCTCAGCTCAGGTTTGCAGAAGTTTGCCTAGTGCTGAAGGCAGGGGCGGGGGGGAGGAGGGGTGTCCCACGCACAGGTTAACCGAGGGGGTGAGTGGGTGTGGGCAGAAGGTGGGCGACATGTATTGTTGCCTCCCATTTTCCAGAAGGAGCTCTCAAAAAGCCTCATCTTCAAAGAGCTCTCTAAAGCTTCTTTGAAAACAAAATGATTAAAGGCTATCTTCCCTCTCATCCAACATCAGACACATCGTGCGCCGCATCCTTGCTTTCACCCTTTATTATGCATGCAGCTTCCCCGCAGCTCCCAGTTTTGCGTGGGGATGGAAGTTAAAACCCTGAATTAAAAGCGAAGTTCATTACCACACATCAAAGTAGGCACTGCATCTCGACCAGGCCTGCCCTTTCTCTTATTTATAGGCATGCGGGCGGGCCAGGGAGGGTTGGGGAGGTTGGCTGCAAGGTATTTAGTGATGCCAGCCACACCACGGGTTTGGAGGGCAAGCTGGAGGCAGGAATGCCCATGTCTGGTGGTGCTGGTGGATTTTTTCCTTGCAGAATAATCAGGAACCTTCACTGGACTTAAAGGTAGCTGGAGATATGCTGGGACATTATGAGGAGGTCTTTAGAGACGTTTTATTACTAATAATACTGTTATATCTAGAGGTCTGGTCTGGACCAGCCATGACCTGGCTAACTAAGCCTGTCAAATCTGTCTCTGTTTGACACGGGAGCCAAAAGCCCCCCTTTTTGCCAGCACACGGGCGGCAGCCAGGATGCTGCACCCTCCAGTGCCACCAAAGCAGCCTCTGCTGGCAGCTGCGGGTAGCAGGGGTGGCAGGAGCCGGCACAGCCAGCTCCTACCCTGGCCAGCCTTTAGGCTGATGTTTTCCCTTCAACTGCTTTTCATATTAGGTGGGCTTAATTTATTTTAGTTTCAGTTTAATTAACAGTTTTGTGACAGCAGGAGGGCTGTTGAAAACAAAGATGCTTTTTTTTAAAAAAAAAAAAAACAGGATTTGTCTCAACTTTTCCTTCTTTTTTTATTTTTTTTCCAGTGTTGAATGCAAGCCACAAAGCAGGAAAATATTCTGCAGTCTAACACAGCAGCCGTCAAGCTGCATAATGAATAAGCACGTGAGGAATCTGCTCTCTAATGCTAACTAGCTGGCATCAGCCACGCTTCATAAATAAAACGTGAGGCCCATTTTGCTCAGGTTAGGAAGAGTAGACCCCCCAGGTAGGAGCCTTAAATTCAGTCCATCTCCCTTTCGGGTTTCCCTGGACCATGGGAGCCATGAGCACATGTGGCTGTTCCTCACTGGAGGCAGGGGGGACCCACCAGTGACCAAACCCCATGTATGCAGACATGACCCCAGCCACTGCCATACTCCAGCTCGCTCCTCTGGGGTCACATTGCCATCACTTGTTAGTTCCTCACAAAATGCTCCAGCACGGGTCCCTTCCGTGGGGTGTAGTCCTTCAGGAACAGACTGCTCCAGTGTGAGCCCCACCATGGGGTCACAAGTCATGCCAACAAACCTGCTCCAGCATGGGCTTCCCATGGGGTCACCGTGTCCTTCAGGCAGCCACCTGCTTTGGCATGGGGTGCTCCATGGGCTGCAGGCAGCTATCTGCTCCCCTTCTTCTTTGCTGGCCTTGGTGTCTGCACAGTTGTTGCTCTCACATAGTCTCACTACCCTCTCTGGCTGCAATTTTTGTTGCACAGTAAATTTTCCCCCCTTCTTAACTATGTTATTACAGAGGTACTACTACAAGAAAGACCGAAAAGAGGATCTGGGGAACTACAGAGCTGTCAGTCTGACCAGGGAAGGTCATGGAGCAGATCATCTTGAGTGTCATTATGCATCATATACAGGACAACAAGGCATCAGTCAGCCCATGGGCTTACAAAAGGCAGGTCCTGCTTGATGAACCTGGTCTCCTTCTGTGACAAGATGACCCACCTAATGCATGAGGGAAAGGCTGTGTGTGTTGTCTACACATACTTAAGTAAAACCTTCTGTTTCCCACAGCAGTCTCATGAAAAAACTGTCTGCCCTAGGCCTGGAGGGGGGTGCACTCTCCTGGGTACAACACTGGGCAGCCAGGCCCAAAGAGTGGTGGGGAACGGAGTTAAATCCATCTGGTGGCCAGTCACAAGTGGTGTTCCTCAGGGCTCAGTGTTGGGACCACTTCTGTTTAACATCTTTAGCAATGACCTGGATGAGGAGATAGAATGCACCCTTTAGTAACCGTGCAGATGACACCGAGTTGGGTGGCAGTGTTGATCTGCTTGAGGGTAGGGAGGCTCTGCAGAGGGATCTGGACAGGTTGGATTGATGGGCTGAGGCCAGTCATATGGGCTTCAAGGAGGCCAAATGCTCAGTCCTGCACTTGGGCCACAACAACCCCAGTCAGTGCTACAGGCTTGGGGCTGAGTGGCTGGAAAGCTGCCCAGCAGAAAGGGACCTGGGGGTGTTAACTGACAGCTGGCTGAATATGAGCCAGCAGTGTGTCCAGGTGGCCAAGAAGGCCAACGGCATCCTGGCCTGGATCAGGAACAGTGTGGCCAGCAGGACCAGGGAGGTGATTGTCCCTCTGTACTCAGCACTGGTGAGGCCACACCTTGAGTACCTTGTTCAGTTTTGGGCACCTCAACACAAGAAAGACATCGAGGTGCTGGAGCGGGTCCAGAGCAGAGCAAATAAGCTGGTGAAGGGCCTGGAGAACAAGCTGTCTGAAGAGTGGCCGAGGGAACTGGGGCTATTTTGTCTGCAGAAAAGGAGGCTGTGGGGAGACCTTATTGCTGTCTACAGCTAATGGAAAGTACATTGTAGAGAGGCAGGCGCTGGTCTCTTCTCACAAGTAACTGGTGACAGGACAAGAGGCAATGGCCTCAAGCTGCACCAAGGGAGTTTTAAACTGGACATTAGGAATGTTTTTTTCACTGAAAGGGTTGTCAGGAATTAAAACAGGCTGTCCAGGGAGGTGGTTGAGTCACCATCTCAAGATGTGTCTAAAAGCCGTACAGATGTGGTGCTTGGGGCAATGGCTTAGTGGTGGTCTTGGTAGAGTAGGGTTAATGGTTGGACTCGATGATCTGTTCCAGACTTGATGATTTTATGATTCCTGATGGGCTTGGCCTTGGACAGTGGTGGGTCTGTCCTGGAGCTGGCAAGCATTTTGTCTGTCAGACACAGAGGAAGCTTCTAGCAGCTTCTCACAGAAGCCAAGCCTCTCACCCGCCCCCGCTACCAAAACCTTGCCACACTTGCCATGAGAGAAGCTTGAAAAGGGGCTTGCTTTACCTTGGGTCACTCAGGAATGAAGTGTAATTATTCAGCATAAAATCTGGGTTCTAAATGAAAATGCACCTGACAGACCATCACCCTGACAGGGAAGAGGGGCAGGAGAGGGGTTTACAGTGAGGAGCTTTCAGCAGAACAGGGATGAGCCGAGAGGTGAGGAAGAGCCATTTAATGTGACCTGAATTAGCAGCTATAGATAGCGCTTCCTGCATGTTTTACATTTGCAAATAAAAAGGATCTTCTTGTTTAATGGTTAATAAAAATGATTAGTGCTCCCAGGGCATGGATCCTGACAGATGCAGAGTGTGCTAGAGGGACCAGCTACAAGACACAAGAGAAGATTAAGCCTTTTTTTTTTTTTCTTTTCTCCTGTGGAGTACATCTCTACCTGAATTTGCAAGCAGCTAATTTGCAATATAATTATATGTTGCTTCTGTCACAGAAGCACAGCACGTGTGATGGCCAGCAGCCTGCCACCACCACTGCCAGCCTGTGCAGTCCAGCAACCCTTCTTCACTGAAGAAAAGCCAACTGCTAAGAGGTTGTGTGTGTATATATATATAAAACCATATAGAAAAACACCCACACCTTTCTATGGCACATATATGTGTGCATGTATATAGACACACACGTGTTACATACACTCACATATATACACATACAGATAATAAACACACACATATATTAAAAATTAATATATTTTATATAATTATATTTTTATTTACGTGCTGGATCCTGTAGAGCAGAACAAGCTGCTTGCCTTGGAGTACGTGCTGCTTTACAACCCTCCAGGCTGACTGGCCAAAACAGCTTTGCCCTGCCCAGCTCCCCAGTTCAGCACCCAGCATCGCCACCTTCCTAACAAAACTAAAGCCTGCCATGCCAGCCTCTTGGCAGCTCAGCAACTGCACTCTGAAAGCTGAGTTGACTTTTATATATTTTTTTTTATTATTATTTTCTTGGCATGCCATAAAAAACATAATCGGTCAGTAACAGTTTTCTAAGAAATAAAGTCTGTGAAAGTAATTGTTCGAAACAAGCAGCAATAGCAAATGCTTGCTGAGTGGTTGCCATAGTGCAGGAGCACAATTTGAGATTTAATATCATTACTAATGATATTTACTTGGCCTGCAGGAGCGAGTGAGACTTGTGCTCCCTAAATGTTATTTGACTGCTAATATGTCAGTGAGTGCACCCAGCCCGGCCCTGGGAAGGGACCCAGCATGACTCGGGACACCACTGCCCACAGGAAGGCGATGCTGCTGCTACTGGTGTCCCTCTCCCCAGGCTGCACCCACCTGCCACCCTGAGGAGTATATGGGCCCTCAGATAGCCCTCACACGTGTGGCCACAGTGCTGGGGCTCAGCTCCTCCCTGGCATCCCTGGGGCAGTGCTGCCCAGCACCCAAACCGAGCCCCAGGCTCCTGTTTACTGACCTTTTTCAGCTAAGTTACAGAGACGGAGAGTGCAGGCTTCCTCTCCTGTTGGGCTTCTCCATGGGAGGTGGAGATACATTGCGTTGCTGTGAAGTGAGCCATTTAGTTTATTAAACGCTGTTAAGGGTGCCCTGAGGTCTCTGCACATGTGGGACCATCAAGGCAGAATCGTTATTATTATGGCTCTTATTAGTCATAGTCATTTTCCCAGTGCTACGTCTCACGTCCAGATGTCTTCCCATCGATCTCTTAAATTTTGCAATGCCAATGCAGAACTGTTATGTAGACAGACTACTCCGAGTCCTGCTTCACGTGGTACAGGAACAGAACATTTGTGCAAAAATAAGTAGTTTTTTTTATTTTTTAAATTAAAAGACAAACAAAAGAAAGGGTCATAGTTGGCTAAAAATGAATTGCGCAGTGTATAAATGAGGCGACAGATTAGAGAAGATAACATTTTAGTTTAAGTGTTCCATCATTATTAATTCATTTGATGCTCTTTAGGATAATACCAATCATTTGGAATTCATTTGGTGTTTATGTGGATGTCATCTCAACTCCTGCAGAAATTCCGAAGTAATTCAGCATTAATGTGCTATTAAAAATTGTTACCAGCCACTACCTTCATTACCTCGCCAGCACAGACTAATCTTTCTTCTCTCATTCTCTAAATTCAAATTTCAGAGTTTATTTTCCTTTTATCTTTATTAGGGTTTTAAAATGTAATGCTTCTATTTAAAAATTCTCCTTATGCTACACGAGTGTTGTCTTTTTTTTGACAGCATCAAAACTATGCAAATAAAGGAGGGTGCTAATGGTGATTTTTTTGTTACGTTACTGGCATTTGACTGAAAATCAACCGAGAAGGTTTCAGCTTATCAGTTACAACAGTGAAGTTGTCAAGCTGGTATTTATGTTTGCAGCAGATGACACCAAGCAAATGTGTATGAAATACCAACTGTACCATGTGGAGCTCTTTCTTTTGGGGCACGGCAGATGCCCCTGTGCCCCCAAGTCAGGCAGGGAAGGGATGCAGCTGCCCCAACCCTCCCAAGGAGCAGGAGGTACCCAGGGAGTACAGTGGGAACCGAAAGGGTCAAGCTGATACTGACAACTCTTTTCTGGACTCATCCTATCGGTGGAGCATCCTTCTGCTTCCAACTGGGGAAGGCAGTAATACATATTCCTGGTCCAGCCCCTGGCATTAGAGGAAAAAAGGCTGCACTTGCATGTAACATTACGAAAAAAAATAAAATATAAAAAAATTCTGGGAGATTAAATGCAAAAAACTCGTATTAGAAGGGCATTAATTAGGTTTTTTTTAGTCAAGGACTGGAAGATTAGAAAATGCCAGGTAGCTGGGAGTCAGGCAAAAAAAAAATAAATGAAAGAAAATACAAAGGCTGGGTTCAGTTCCTCGCTGTGCCTGTCTTGTTGTGTAATACGATTACATGATCACAAACTATTTTTCCCCTGCACTCCCGCTTCTTTTGGACCGCAGGACAACGGCATACAGGGGCAGAGTGACGTTTGCGCTTGGCGACTCTCGCACTGGCTTGACCATGCAGCCAGATAACACTCTTTCAGTGCTGCTCCTTAGCAAATACTACTTGCTTGAAATTGCAGACCACCAACAGCCCATGTATATGTGAGCACAGCTACTGAGCGTGGATATTATTCAGTGCCTTTTAACCCCGAGAAAGCGGAGAATACAACATAGAACTTGCCATCAATCACTTTAAACACACGTTAAATAGAAAGGAGCGAGGAGGTCCCTCAGGTGACCTACGAAGCAAAGTCCATCAGCAGGGTCAGGTTGGTGCTCAGGCAGCACAAATGGGACAAGGCAAAAGGTGTGGGCTGGTCATGCTGAGACTGACACTAAATAACCCCAGCTGGTGGTGGGGAAGGAGCCAGCACCCATCTGGCTCCCAGCCAGGGAGGCGGGAGATGCCACCACCATCCCCTGGCACTGCTGGGTCCTGTCTGGGGCTGAGCATCTTCTGCTGCTCAGGCTAACCACGGAGCAGACCTTTACATGGGGAATAAAGCCCCTTGCAGAGGAATTTTCCACTTAATCAAAATCCTGGGAAGAATATGAATGCTTATAGGTTAAAGGAACCTGGCAGCTCTTACTTGTCTGTCACGTCTTTAAGGATTTCCATTAAGGCATAAATGTGACAAAGATTAAAGAGTTTATTAATGTTATTAGAGAGTTGAGATAAAATGCTATGCCTTGCAGGGTCTCTCTCCTTCTCTCACTATTTAATGAAAACATTTTCATCACTTTCTGAATCTATTATTCCAAATATTCATTTCAGGAGTCCTAAGATGATTTTATTTTAATTAGAAAAGATGTAGCAACCACCTGAAAGTAGTACAGGTAAAATATCTTGCCACGGTTCCCCTTCTTCCCACTGCTGGAAGATGTTTCTCCAGCCATGCCATGACAGCAGAGCAAGCCCATGGTGGGCAAAAGTGTGCCTGGAAGTTTTGCAGCGTGGTTTCTCCAGAAATGGTTCTGCCACCTCTTAGAGAACCTGAGAGCCAGCAGCACCTTGGGTCAGGCCTTGCGAACGGCTCTGTGCGTCTCCAAAGGCCACCAGACTGGCCAAGGTTAATGGGCAATGAGAGCCGCTGCAGCCCCAGGTTGGACCGGGGGCAGGTCCCTGGGGAGCAAGCAAGAGCTGGGGGCATCTTCTGCAGGCACAGGAGACAGAGAGAAGTCCTTGCTGGTGGAGAAAAGCAAGAGAAGGAAAAGAATCTCGAGCAAGTAAAAGAAAAAGGGATGTTTGTGACGGCCTGTGAAAGAAGCCTTATCCTCTCCAGATCTGTAGCAACTATTCACAAAACAGACGAAAATAAGCAGCCCAAGTCCTGTCTTGGTGTGGCTGCTTTGACTCTGCTGGGCATTACACCATGGCTGAGTCTCAATCCACATTTAGAGCAGTTCCAGTCTTTGATGATGAAGACTGAAAATCAGCCACTTTCAAGCTCCAGGACAGTTACAATTTTCGATGTGAGCCTTCCCTTCCAGCTCATGACTTTTTAACTCTATTTGCAATGCAAGCAGCTCACAGGCGTTCTTTCTTTCAAACTTTCCAAATAACCCGATTTAATTTGTTAATTTATTCTATAACCTGATTTACTGTTAATTTATTTTGGTGAGTAAGACATCCCAGCTTTAAGTTCCAATTAATTAAAGGGGAGGGCTTAATGTTTTTTCTATGCAGTATCTTCATGCCACATTGTATTCCATTTTAACACTGCACTGAAGCATTTCCAAAGTTTACTGCCATTAACTAATATAAATCCATACATCTGCAAATTAAGTTCATGCACACGAGATTACTCTTTGTAAATGTATCTTTAAGAGGGAAATATTGGCTATAGCAATCATCACTTGTTGCTTAGCAACAGCCATAGCATCACTTAGGGCAGGTTTATCCTAAACAGCAATGTAAAGCCCAGGGATGTGACTAGCCACCCAGTGACATCCAGCTCTTCAAGTGCTGCTTAGACCTGGGTCAATAGATCCAGACTTTGCTAATTTTCTTTTTTTTTGGGGGGGGTGGGGAGTGGAATATCTGATTTTAGGGATCTTAGAAACAATAGAATAATCCTCAGCTATTAAAATAATTTTAAGCAGCAATCCAAAGGTTGGTGCCCTGTTCTGACCATGATGGCAATGCCAACATACGTCAGTGTGAGCACAAAACACCTGTTCAGGTTGTGGCTACGCTACTGCTGACCCAGCATTTTGCACCAAAGTCTTTTAAAAAATTTACAGCTAGTTTGTTGCAATCAACTCAAGATTAGAAGAGGGAAATCAGAGTATATGAAGGCTATCCTGAGGGTATCCCGAGTCTGTCTGAGTCTTCCTGAAGGCCGGGGAAGCCGCTAGGGCCAGAAGCTGTCAGTTCTCATCTCTATTCACGCATCTCACCAGCACTGCCACAAATGCCCTTTACTTACATCCCTGTGCCCACCTGTCTGTCCATCCGTCCACACTGCTGGGCCTCCTCCAGCTCCTCCCCTTGTCACGCTGCCTGCCAAGCAGCGCTCCAGTGTGACGCTCCCACCTGCCCTTCGCCAACCGTGGGTGCCAGCCAGCTGCTTCCCTCAGCCAAAAATGTGGCAAGTAAATATTCTAACAGCAACCATTAGCTTGCCTTTGACGGCCTGTGGAGAGGGGCCCGCAGGCTTGGGCCCAGGTTTGAAAGCCATTATGCTCTAGCTGTAGGCACGGCTAGTTCACAAAAGATGAATGCAGGGTTTGCAATCAAGGAAAAATTAGCATCTCAGCCAGCAGAGAGGGTGCACATGCGAGCCAGCCAGCACTGCCAGCAACCTTGATTCTGTTTTTGGCAAAGCTGGCTGGCTTGGCAAACACAATGGTAATGAGATAAACTGAAATACCAGTCAACAGGGCTGCTCTTTGAAGTAATTATCCTCCGGGGCAACAAGGAAAGCGATGAAAAGGTTTTTAGAGACATGATGTGGATGCAGAGGGAACATAATTTGCATTTCTGAAGTCAGCCCTCTCTCGGTCCGCAAGGCTCAGGTGTGCTGATGCCAAGCAGCCGGAGAAAGGGCAGGAAATCCCTGGCAGCAGGTACAGCAACAAGGCACTACAGCAAGAAGAGGAGCTGTGCAAGGAGCAGCACTGCAGGGCAGCATCACCAGTGCACTATAGGGCAGCATCAACAGTGTTAAACTCCTGTTGCTCCTGAAAAATGCCCATCGGGTTATACCCAGTGTACTGAGCCGCAGACAGAGGCTCCACTGCAAACATTTCATTTCCACAAATACATACCCATTGAAGGGGCAGACCAGTGGACTAGAGGCAAGGCCAAGGATTAAATAACACACTGTCAAATCGTGGAATTGGGAACTACAGGTGAGCACCAAGTAGGATCTCATCTTGGTGGGCTCCACAATGCTGTGCACACATGAGAGGAAATTAAAGGCAAGGCAAGGAAATGGTAAGTGGCACAACATGCTCCCTTTGGTGGGTTGTGACTGACTGGGTAAACCACTGGCGTTCTCCTACTGGGACACTTGAGTTTAAATTTGAAGTCTTAAACAAAATTATTTTCAAAATTCCAACATAAGAGTTGGCATCACATTTCTCCCATGCACAATGTGCCTTGACAAGCAGGTTTCATTTAGAGGGGCCCAGGGTTAGAGCTGTACCAGCTCCAGATCACATCTCGGTCCCCAGGTGGGTGGGTGAGCATCTCCTCGGGCCCCGCCAGAGGGGATGGGCTGAAAGGGATGCAGAACACATCCTGCTGCTCCCAGAGTGCAACAAGTGATGCAGCTTTTACTCTGCAGGAATTCACCTGACTTCAGAGGCTTGCTTGAGCCACTGCTTGGTGACCATGTTCCTGCCTGCGGTCCAGAGGAGGAGAGAAACAGCTGCCCAATTCCCTCTGAGCCTTAGAAGCTTTTTCTTGTCTCACCCACAGCAGACTTTATAATTTATTTATTTTTTTAAATGGAAAGGCCATGGAAACTAAGAACATGTGTGAAGACTGGGAGGTGGCAAAAGGCAGAGCAGTGGGGACACATATGGAGGCAGCAGGACCAGAAGCAGCTTGGTGGGATGGTGGAGAGGGACACACAGCCCTGGCCACAGGCTGCTGCAGTGGGAAGGAGCTGAAGGCAGACAACTGGAGTGGGAAGCCTGAATGCACTTCCTTGAGTCCCACAAAAATGGACATTTTAAGAAAAACAGTGCAGGAACACTTCCTGGGGCAAGCCCACAGCTCCCATCCAGGCTGCATCCATGTGAACTGCTGGGCTTGGAAAGAAAAGCTCTATTCTAGGCAAAAGCCCCACGTTTTCTTCTGAACAGCAAATAGCCCCTGTTGGTGCAGAGGCAATCAAGGTGAAAATGGTTATTAAAAAGGGGAATTACAAGAGAGGAGTGCCTGAATTCAGAACAAAATGTTAAACAGGGGAAAAAAATGCAAAAAACTCTGTAAGTTTTAATGTATCCTTTCGGATGTGGAGTGGCATTTTACTGTGATGTTTTAAATTCTTTCTTTCTTTCTTTTTTTCTCTCTTTTTAGCTTTTAGGCAGACCATTAATCTGAGGCACTCTTTCTGTGAGCAAAGGAGTAAAGCTTCAAAGCAGGCACCTACCAGCTGACTGCTGGTGGGCAAGGTGCAGCTGCAGTTGAAAAAGTCAGGATGCTGGGCTTTGCAGAAAGGGGAGATCCAGGCTGGGAGGACAGTATCACAGATGCCACACATCCAGCAAGACCTAGAAACAAGTGGTTTGAAAAGAAAGAGCACATGAGGCAAGCTTGGTGTGGAGGGACATGGAGCGGGCACAAAAAGAAGCGCGTACACCTGCTGCTTACAACTGCATGTATATGCAGTGAGGCAATCCTAGCTGGAAACTTCTCCCATACTTACTTTTCTGATGCCAAGGACCTACTTTTGGGATGCGGCTCCAGCCTATGCATTTCCAACACCTTAGAATTCTAAAGCCATGTGCTTAAATATCTTTGGCCTATTGCTGACCTTTCCAGATCCCAGGAACAGTAGTTTCTTCTTGCTGATGCAGATACAGGAAATTCTTAACTAAATCCTAACTGAAAGCAGAAAAGCAGATAAGCAGGCTAATCCTCCAGCCTGTCAGACCCCGGGCTCTCAGGCTGCAGGCTGAGTTTTTGCCGGGCAGACCAGCTCAGCAGTTTACTCACCTCATCTCGACTGTGTCGGCACGTGCTTCTCGTGGCCAGGGAGTAAAATGTCCCCACTTTCCAAAGAGGGAAACGTTTTGCTCCTGGTCGTTCACTTACTGGCATTTGTGGTGCATGAAGCCAGTCTCTGGCTGAGGCTCCCTTCACAAAAGTCCTTGTGGACGTGTAAGGAAAATGGATTCAAAGCAACACACATGGTTCAGGTGGTGGGGTTTGTCTGTATTTCTTAGGTTTTGGAGACATAAAGCCCTCTGCTCCTCAAAATCCTAATTCTCCCAGGAAATATGTGAGGCTACTCAGCCAGGAATAGCAGTGTCTTTTAGGTATTTGGCTGCGTTTATTAATAAAGGCAAATAGTTTCAAATGCAGTAGCACCGTATAAGCAAAAAGTATCACTTTTGATGCTTTCAGACACTCTGCTCTGGTTAAAAGTAAATCAAAAAGAAGAAGAAAAAAAAAAAAAAAGAAGTAATTTTATCTAGTAATTTTATCACTTCCATCTGAATTTTTGCTTTCTCAAGAAGGGGTCTGGAAAACCAGTACAGAGGGAAAATTAAATCCCAGGCACTCACTCATTAATGAAACAGCAACAAACTCATTAAGAGCAGCGATTGCTGCTGAGGGTGCCCCGGTTGCACCAGCTGCTCCTCACAGTAGAGCCCTGCCGGGAGCCCCAATTAGGCTGATGGAGCTCGCCAGGCCAGCGGGGGGCCAGCCAGCCCCGGCAGTTTGGAGGAGCTGGGCCCATGTGGGATTGTCACAATGACAGAGATCCCACCTATGTTAAAACCAGCACTAGCGATCGTCACAAATGCTGCTGCAGAAGAACCCGTGCAGAACAGCACGGGCAGGGGGACAACCATACTCAGTGCTTGCCTGTGGTGTTTTTTCCTAACTCATATGCACATGCCTCTGTCTCCACCAACACCAAAGGCTGAAGGATTCAAATCACCCCTTTTTCTCCTTATTTCACAACCCCTCTGCTCCTGGGCAATTCTCCCTGGGCCTGCAGACAGCATTAAAGCAGCAGACAGCATGAAGAGAGTGAGAAAATGATGAAGGTGGTTGAAAATAACCTCATTATACTAAGCCCCTTGGAGGTTAGCTTTGTCCCCTTGCCTTTCAGGCTTGCATAGGACTGCTCTGAACGAAGTCTGCTTGTCACCACGAGAGACCTGCAATCTCTGCAAACACCAGCAATCACTTGGTTCCTGTGCTGCCTTTGCTGGAGCCCAGCCCTAACCTGAAGGACAGCCTGGCACAAGCTCAAAAGACAAGTGGGCAACCTTTCAGTTTGGAATTGTCTACAGCCTATGTCCAAGAAGCTGACAAGTCTTCTTGTGCTGGAGATGGAAGCCAGAAGGTCAAAAAACAGCCCCATGCCCAAGAGTGAAGAAGTAATTTCAGAAGAGGGTGAGGGACACTTAGGATGTGATGCTCAGGGAGGTACATGGGGCTGTGGCCATGCCTACAGGACAGTCCAACCAGTTGGCCCGGCTCTCCTCAAAGCTGGGAGAAAGACAATCCTCAGAGGACAGGAATACAACATATACAGCTCTGTTGTTTCAACAACGTTATTTTCTAAGTGCATTTGCTCTACCAAATGGCACTTAAAAGCCTGTCTACAAATGACCGTTGTCATTTCTACCCTAGGGAACCAAACTGCTTCATCTCAAAACATGTCACCTGCTGAGGCAGTCACAGCTGCTATGCCACAGGCTAAGCAAAGAACACAGGACCAGTCCATACCTGGGCATACTAAAGTCCAGAGCCATCACAGTTCCTCGCCTCTGCCTTCAGTCAATAGCAGAGGGTAAGAACTTTGTACTCCTTACCAGGAGCCCCCTGATGAGTACTTACTGTCGTTGACTTCAAGCAGTCACTCACAGGTCCCCTTCCGTCAGTGTTACTGGGATGATGCTCAGGAAAGGCACCCTGGGGACTTCAGGGTAGACAGATGCTGTGATGAATGACCCACTGCTGCTCTGAGGTTAACTGCAAATGCAGGGACGTCATCTTCCCTCTCTCTTTCTCCCACATCCCCTGACTTCTGCTCATCTGTAACGAGGGATGCACTAGAGAAAGAACTTCTCCCTTCTCCTGCTGCTCCTACCAACAGTTTTCCTGCTTCTTTATCTCTGCCTTTCCCAAGTCTCCCAGTTCTCCTCCATCCTTGCCTCCATCAGGGATGGCTTCAACGTCACTTGGCAGTATGTCTTCACAAATGTTGGTGCATGCTTGTTCAGTATTAAAATAGGTCTATATTAATCTTGCCATAATTAGTACTTGAATAAAGTAAGCAAAAACTGGAATATTAAGAAATACAAAGCTGTCTCAAAAACAGGAGTTAAGCAGCGCAGCTGAAGTACTCCCATCTGTCTCATATCAAAATTAAAAATGCAGTAAAGAAACCTCTTGACTATATCCTTATATCAGCCTTGTAAGAACCCCGGGGACTGGGAGGTTGGTGCAGCTTTGTTTGGTTTACACACCAGATTTTGAGGATATTCAAGTCAGTTCAATGGATGCAGGATGTATTTGTGTATCACCCGTTGAGGAGGTGCCTTGTGTTACGTTGACAGAGCTTCACCCATATTCATCCACAACAGTGAAAACCCATGAGGTACTAGAACCTGCCAAGCCTCTACAAGTGCTACATATGGTCCAAGACCCTGCTGGGTTGACCTGCCCTTCCACATCCCCCTACTTTCATCTGCTCTAGATACCTATTTAGTGTTTCTAGATGAGATTGCTTTTTACAGTGCATATCCACATTGATGACAAAACCTGTTAATCGCAGCATGGTGGAGTAGCACTACCAATGATGTTACACAATGCTATCCTTCATCAAACTAAGACATGCTATCCTGTACTAAATCTCTGGTTCTGTCAGAAGAGTCTCAGACATGGATTATCCCTGCCCCTGTACCACTTCTTGTAGTCATTCCCTGAAGAGAACAGCAGAAAGGCACCAGCTTGCTGAGCAGCAGCCACAAAGAGCAAATACCCCACGCCAGAAGAGCTTTCCTGAGAGCAAGCTGCAGTGATGCACCAACCATCAGCCAGGATTTGGTGGTTTGGCCCTAACTGATCACCGCTTAGTACCTGCACCACACCACTCCCCAGTGCTCCCAGCACAAAGAAAATTAAACTATGGTAGGGGCAAGGATATGTAAAATAAGAACACATCACGGCCCCTGATTTTGCTGGACATAGCAGGTTTTGGGGGACTCTGAATGTCCCTTGATGACAACTGAAACTGACCTGGTCAACTGGTGAAGCCACGATGAACCTGATTAATACTTTTAATGAGAAAACATAGCCCTGAATCCAGAAATAAATACTCTTTAAAAGGTTTTGACATTTTCTGAGACTTCATTTTCTTACCTTGAATTTTCCTAGGAGAGCACAGACAATTTTAGACATCCAGATTTTAGACCTCTGTCCTTACCTGAGTAATTTCCCTTTCTAACCAAAGGAGAGATTTCTTTAAAATGCTCTTAAAATTAGACTCTGAAAAGCCTCTGACAAGCAGATGACCATCATCCTCCACAAAGAAAGTGTCAAGGGACACCAGCTAGTTCTTCTAGATGCTGATGGTGAAACCTCTTCTCTCACTGCATTTGGAAAGTCCCACGTGTTTTAATGCACCTAGGAAGACTGTCAAAAAGTGTTGCTTGCCCTTTAAAAGCAAAAACCTTTCAAACCTAAAAAATAATTACATGGATTTCACATGAAGTGACACTGGTAATATGCTTTTAAATAGAGAGGTACAAGGCGACAGACAAAAATACCAAGATTGGAAACCGACTAATCCTCAAAAGCCATTTTTACAGAAGAGCCAGAAGAAAGAGGGAGACAGGGAAAGATACCCATGAGCTGAATAATACTGGAGAGAAGGTACTGGAAGGTGAGGAATTAACCTTTTCCTAATTAATTATGAGTTGTAAGGCAAAAGACATCAGCCAGTGAAGAGCAATTTCAGCAAGACAGGGATTTCAACACTTGAAACACTTTGGCTGTCCTCTAAAAGCAGGAGGAGAGGAAAGGAAGCTGGGGGTGGAGGGAGGAGGGAGATGGAGCTGTGATACCACCCCGGCATGCCAGCCATGGCCATGGCCGAGCCAGACAGCTCCGGAAGGGCCGCGCTCCGAACGACAGCAGGGAAGATTTCCTTACAGGATGTAAGCCCACAAGATAAGGATCAGTAAACGCATATGAAACAGGGTGATTCAAAAGGCAATCAAATTTTTGCAAGAGGAAAATTATTGGGGAAGCTGGACTTCAGGAGACTTCTGTAACCTTCTCTGAGCTGATATTTCATATGCTCCTGCATTTGGCTCCTTTAAATATTACCATATTTAGTAACTGGAGAAGATGTGGAAGGTTTGCTGAAGGTTTTTTGGTAGAGAAAATTTTATTAACTTCTTTTTAGTCTGGATCTTATCTTCTCAACTCACCCAATAACTCACTACAAACCCCCTGCATCAACCCTATGGCAAATACCTTGAGTGCAATTTGGACAGGACCTGCTTTTTTAGCCCATTTTTAAAATCCACTTCATTTTTATTAACACCCACACTCTTCTGTCTCAAGATGGAGAGCTCTCATGGATGCAGGATTCTCACAAATGCAGATACAGCAAATGACATAGAGAGGAAACAGGTGGAGAGCGACACTCTGCTCTGTCTGCCTGGTCCTCTTGAACCTCATTAAACAGCAGAAGGTGCAGACCTGCTGTCTGGCCTGATAATGTTGAATCTGGGAAAATACACAGCTTTAAAGCATGCTGCTGCTTTAGATTGTGCTACCTTGAATTACGTGCTGCTGCACTGCACGAGCTGTGAACCAATGTGACGATAAACAGGGAAAATGCTTATCAGCATTTTAAAAAGGGAGAAAGAACAGAAACAGTGATGTTTTAATGAAGAATTTAGCTTGTTTTTTTTTTTTTTTTCCCCCTTACACTCCCCCCTTCAGCTGGGTGTTATACAAGAGCAGAAGATTTCTTTCTGAGTCCCTCAAATTATATTTTTCATCACAAGTCAGCTAAAGAAGACAGTATTTCCATCCCTATTAGTTCCTGGAGATATACATAGCTGATTTACAATAGCCAGCTTTTTTGCTTTCTGTGTACAAAAGTTAAAAGCTAAATAGCATCAAGAATAACACCACAGCATCTTGCTTGCCTTAACCCACTGGGGTATTCTCAGATGCCTAGAGATCTTTCAGAAACAAACCAACCAACCAACCAATCACCCAACCTGCACTGTAAAGCAATACACTGCAGAATAGTTGCTACGATGCCCAGTGCTAAGAAACACAGCAGAATTATTAGTGAAGCTCTGAGGCTGAGCAGACATGTTTAGCACAGACAGAAACCAGGCCTTCTTCATTCTTTTAAATGTACTATTTTTTAGGATGGACTTTACTAAAGCACAGCATCAATCAAATTCTATTTTATTTTTGGGGGGCCCTACAGGTATTATAAAAGGGAGTAGTCTATCTGGAGAAATGAAGAACAAAATCCTGATGCTCCATTTCCTCAGGCACAACTTTCCCCTTCCGTGGTCTTCTTGTTCCATTCAGTATTGGATTTGTGGCTACTGCTCCTGGCAGGCGATGAAGAAGCTGGAGAGCAAGATTCTGTGGAGAAAGCAAGCTAGGAGAAAAAGCCCTCCACCGATGAAGGTTCATTTTCTTAACCCTCCTTTCAGCAATCTGCAATGCTGTCAGAAAATTCAGAGAAGCATCAGAGCGGGTTTGGGGAGGTACAATGTCCCGCTCACAAGAGGGCTGCGTTACCAAAAACTCCTGTGCTGAGGAAAACCGTAAGCTAGACAAGATGTTCTCCTCCTTAGAGTACACGACAGGGACGAATTGATCTTTGTGTTGGCAGTGTGAGCAGAGATCTCAGGGTTGATGTGCTCGGGAATGGCATCCAGATCTGACGTACCTCAAGAGGCCAGCCTGGAAGATGCCTATCCCACCAACTTCTCAGCCACACTGCTTCTGCAGCCACCCAGAGAACAGAAAATTCTTCAACAATCTTTTTAAAACACATTCGACATGGTAAGAACCAAACAGCAAAGGCTCACTCGTGGCAGAGTGTACCCAGTGCAACCACTCCACCATCCTTTCTCGCAGCAGGAGTAACCTTTACGTGGCTGCAGCCCTGAGCTGAGAGGTTACTGTCCCAGACATCTACAGAAAGCCTGGCAACACAGCCCGGAGCCTGTGGGCAGAGTCAGGCCTTAGTAGTTAAAGATCTACAACCTAAAATAAACATAAAATCTTTGCAGGGAAATATATACACCCACTTCCCAGCTGCAGCAGCCCCTCAGTGCATCTGGAGTAGGTGATGGGAAACTCTCTTGGGTGACAGCCAGGGGAGGTACACGGCACCAGGGTGAGTTACAGGCTGCTACAGGGCACAAGCAAGCGGTCATCTAAACACTGAACAGCACCAGGGGTTCAGTTCTGCAGCCAATACATATAAATAACTCCTGGTGAACTGTGCTCAGGTTAAAAACCAAGTTCACCCCGCTCATAGCTTTGATTTGAATGTGGGTTCACCCCCTGTAACCTAGAGCATGACAGCGTGCAAGAGAGTGGGTCTAAAATCCTCGATGCTTGCTGCATAAACAAGCTAATTTGCAGCCTGACATTTTAGCTATGTCCTATGTAGATGACTTTCTGCTTATTCAATACTTCTGAATAAAAACACTTAATAGCAGTGCAATAATAAATAAGGTATTAATACCATGAACCATGGATGCTCGGTACCTCTGTTTTTTCTTCTACCCTCAACAGGGGCTCTGAAAATTATGCCATTTTTTTTTCATAACTAAGTTAATAAGTATTTTCAATCACTGAAAATAATTACCATCAAGAACAAGGCAGCAGCATGCACAGGGCATATATAAAGGCAGCAAGGGAAAAATGTGGGAAAGAGACAGAGAATGAAAGAAATCAAACACCTTATATCCTTCAAGCCTAGAGTTCTGTTTTTCATGTATGAGAAGAACCAGTTTGCAAAACATTGCCCTGGAGGCCTGCTATGCACCCCTGTTTTTTGGAGGCTGTGTGACCTCATCACTGCCAGGACGCTGAGAGGACAGCTTATCCCTGGAGAGCTCTGCCAGGTCACACCAGATGCAGTTTTCACAACAAACTGGCTGGTCAAGATTTAAGTCTCAGCTTGGTTTCTAATCATTTGATTTCAACAGTTCCTCATTTACCTAATTCACACAACTCAGCCTATGACTGAGGAGCTGTTTTTCTCTCCTTCTTCTTCCACTACCCGAACGCAGACATGCTGGTGGCAACCTGAGGATAAAATGGATAGAGAAAAATCAAGAGTGGGCAAATGCTGTCACTGAGGCCAGCTGGCCCAGGACAGATCCCATTCGACTGTGTCTCACATCTTTATTGTGCTCAACCCCACAAACATTGCCTTGACCAGGTACTCAGGAAAGATCTCTGGGATGCGCACCCGGAGTCTGCTGTTCTTTCGTTCTTTTCATGCCATCTCATCCCATCATCACTGTTCATCAGCAAGAGTAACTCGGGTTGACGTTGTTCCTACCAGAGACGGGAGTGATTGAATTATCTAAGGACAAACCTAAACACTCTCTTTTAAAGTATAACTGATCTACTAAAAGGAAATATTGTTTTGGACATGCCATGTCATATTTATCACGCTTGGCTTTGTATTGCAGTGTTATCTCCTGCAATGTCATTTGAACAACATGAAGTCACATGGAGCAACATGACAAATGCATCAGAAATGAGCAAATGACACTCTCGAGATTCCAAGTCCATTAGAACTCATCCCGAATAAAAGATTCAAGGGGTACGAATAACTGTGTGTCTGCAGACCCAAAGTGACTCAAGTCTTTCCAATTATCTGCAGAAAACAGATCGCCTCAATTCACCTGCTTTTCACATAATTAATGTTCTATCTGCCTCCATTAAATGTGATTTCATTATCATCTTCTTCCAAACAACCTGATTACAAAATAGGAAAAGCTCTTCTTTCAGCTTTTTACCAATAATAACAATCCTGGGGAATGTTCCAGAGAGAGACAGACTCCTTCTTAGCACAATACTGATTATAAAACCTGATTTTCTGCTAGAAAATCTTCTCTCTATTAGGAAGAGCTGCCACCTTGAGCAAGCTCCATAGATCAACAAGAGAACAGTTTGACAGTCTTCCCAGGAGCGGACCACCCTCGTCCTTTCCAAGAAGATTGCTCTCTTAAATGTCGAGTGAGAAATTTCAAAAGACAATGTATCATTAATTACATAATACTTTTTATTACGAAGTATCCTAGAAGAAAGAGCATCCACATGTATTCAGCTTCAAATTATTAAAAGAATTCTAGTTTATACTCTCTTTAACTGGAGGAGGAAAGAGAAAATACAGGTTATATCTGCCTTTCACTGAAAACCAGCTCTCCTTTTTCCAGAAACATCCGAAAATGAAAGGGAAAAGGAGCTCTGTTTCCACATGTTGTTTCTGATTCGAAATTGGCAAAAAAACCCCATCATTTTCTTACAAAGAATCTGAAACCTTTGGAGGAAATTTATAGGCTGAGCATTTTAATCATGTTTCCTAAAAGCCCATCTTCCAGTTGGAAAGTGCTTTCACCAAAACCAGTGATAAAACCCCCTCCCTCAAGCTCCAGTCCCCTGTGACCATGCAGATCCTCACACTCACCATAAAGGCTTGGCCACAGGAGCAGGTTTTGAGGATGAAGCTGAGCTAGTTCCCTATAGGTAATCACTGCACATCCTCCAGATCCTGCCAATTTTCAAGCCCTTTTAATATAAGCTCCATAACTTATTTATTTATTTATTCTGATATTAACAGGCTTATCCTGCTCTGTGCCCCACATATTCACTAGATGAATACAATGAGTTGGCAAGTCTGGTCTGACTGGCCATATGCTGTTCAATTTGTATCTGCTGGTGTCCTGACCTCACTTTTGCCAGAGATGCTAAAAAGTCCAAGTGGCTGAAATAGTCTCCTTTATCTGAAGCTAAGAAAACTATCCTTTCCCCTTCCATAAAACTTAATCTGCTTTTCAAAATAAAAAAAAAAAAAAAGTAGTTTATTATTGTGCTCCTCAAATGTCTAAGAAAATACATAGAAAATGCCTGGCACATATGGTATTTTTATGTGACTTTTATTTTTTTCCTTGTCTACAAGTCCACACAGAATTATTACTGTTTGGCACACAGCAAAAAGAAGTCTCCTGTGCATAACATGATTTAGTCTGGCCGATAAGGTGGAAGTGGAGTTCCTCACTGCATACTAACTTCTGCTGGATACCTTTTGCACGAGAGCAAAACTGCAGTTTCATATTCTCCTATGCTGAATCATTTCCCTCCTGTCAGACACCCTCATGTCTGTCTTTCCCCAAATATTCTCCCAGCAGCAACTCTCCAAGTTTCCCACTCTCACATGCTGGCTCTCCAAAGACAGTTACTCTTGTTTGCACAGAGTGGCCATCTAGGAACCCCCTGGGGGGGTCCCTCCTATGGGGAGTGGGCTGGATGGCAACTGGGACAAGCAGAGCCCTTGCAGGGAGGGTAGGATGCCCTGCTCCCCTTCGCACCCCAGAGGACAGAGCCACAGGAGGGAGGAGGTCTCTGCCTGGAGCCTCCTCCAGCCGGTGTCTCACCCACAGCATCTCTTCGCTTCTCAAAGGCTCCTGCTGCCTGCACGTCAAGGATGCTGCTGCTTCCTCCTCCTACAGCTCCCTTTTCACCAACCTCTTCCTCTCCCAGCAGAAGTCCCAGGGCCCCCACGCTACCCAGATCCCAGTCTGCCTTGAAGAGAAGTGGCTCACCTCATGCTACGTATCCTGCATCCCTACCCCACTGCGTGCAGCCTCCTGCGTTTCCTCCCTCAGCCTGGGAGCTGTAAAGCAGTAAGCGATTTCTCCTCCTTCCCAGCCCAGTGCTTGCTTCTATCTGCAAAACACTACATCACATTGGAGATACTGGTAGCTTCTCAAAATGTAACTGCTAGTAACTATTGCTAAAGGAGAGGCTGTCCATAATCCACTGCCTTTACTGGCATCTTTCAGCAGGGTTGGGTTAGTTGTATTGGTCCAAACTGGTTGCCAAATACAGTGTAGTAAAGCAAGCACTGTTTCTCCAACCCGTTTCTTCTGTAATGCTTCTACAGCACAACATAAACTGGATGCTGCCAGTGAGACTGGCTCATAACAGATGCATTATTTTATTTTAAAAAGCATCAAAAGACAACACTACGGGTTGATGGACTAATTTAGCTGCACTGTGACACTGAAAGAAGCAGCCCGTGCCTGAGAGCTGGAAATGTCTTCTGCTGGGACAAAACCCATCAGCATTTTTAGCCTCGCTGCCTCGTAACACAAAACTCAATCACCGTGCACGTTGAACAAGATGGCCAGTCTGGCCTCCGTTTCCCCAGAAGCTTTTGGCCAGTTTCAACCAACCCTGGCTGAAAAGCAGCAGCTTCAATGCTGTGACAAATGTCACCACCGCAGAGGGAACAGACTAACAGAAGGGAAATGTTACTGTGACTCAGGACCAGCCCTCCAGCAAGAGGCAACCAAGTGTCATGTCTTTAGCCACTTGCTGGGTGCAGCCACCACTGGTCCCAGTGTAAGCAGACACAGCATCACTTCTCCCCATCCCATGGGTATTCTTTCCTCCCCTGCAGCAGACATCAGCCCCCTCGAGGCACCCTCCCTCCCTTGCTGGGCTCCCCTCCCATGCCTCTCGGAGCTCTTCTCATTAACCAGCTCTTTGTATACCTGCGTTTGCACAGTCGGATGGCCTCACACCATACCTTTAATGTCCGTGGGAGCCTGGACGTGAAATTCAATCAGCTGAGGATGATCTGTAGGGTCCCCGCCGTTCTTCCTTCCCCTATTAATTGCCCTCTCCTTCCTTTCCTGTCATATTGTTTTACCTATTACTCCATGCCTAATAAATTATCAGTAATACTCCAGCATCAAACATTTATTATCTGGAGCGCCACGTGACTAATGAGTGAGTCAACCTCCAATTTCTGTCCGTATAATTCACGCACATCGATTTTACATGAAAAGAACTCTTGACTTACATCGGATGACCCTGATAAATTTAATCTCTTTAATACTTCTTCTTTCTAAATAAATACTAAATGTTTTCCTCTAGAAAGTTTCTCACCAGTAAAACCTGCATTGCAACGTGGCAAAAAACCTCCTTCGATACCCTGTTGAATTAATCAATAAAACTGAAAAAATCCAAACCTGCATAAAAAGTTCATATTCTCCAAGCGCTGGCAGCTCAGCCAGGCTGACAGCATTGTTAAAAATGTGACAGGTAATCGTAGCTGACAGCTGGTGTCAAAACCCACAGCTGGAATTTAGTGGCTGGCTGGAAGAGGTGCCAGTTTGGGGGCATCTTATTCCTGATCTTTTCACCCCCACTTTACTCACAGCACTGCCTCGCGGACACTGGCCCAAAGGGCAAGGCTGGGCAAGAAGCAGAGGGTCAAGACAGCACCTCCTGAGCCACGGGGACCCCGGGAATCTGCTGCAGTAGGTGATGAGAGGCCGTGCAACCATATCAACGCTGCCATCCCTGACCTCCCTTTGCTGGGTCAGAGAACTCACTGGAAAATGACACCTTGGATTTTGTGCTGGCTACAATGGGGTGCTGCAGCTTTTCCTTAGGCTGGGAGTTTTAAACACTCAGAAACTTTGCAGAAGACTCCTAACAGGAGTCAGCAGAGTGTTTATTTAGATTATGAAGAGAGCGTGCCTATCTTCTCCATCATGCAGATGTGCCACACACAGCAGAAGGTTGATGCAGGAAGGCTCAGGGAGACGGGCTCCAAAGTGCAAAGCAGAGTCAGACTGGTCAGCTAGCTTGTCCAGCAGCCAGGACCACATCAAGGCCAGGGCTTCACCCCAGCTTATCAAAATGAAGAAAAAAATTGGGGGGGGGTTGGGAAAGTGATTTTTGCCAGGGGAAAAGACATGGAGCTGGGTGTGGACAGAGTGGGGTTGCTCCCTCCATAGGGAAAGAAGGAAGGCAAGAAGGACAGGAGCTGGAATGGGGGCAGACAGAAGAGTGGGGCTTGCTGCTCATCTGGCTTCACAAGGGAGAAAGGTGCCAGGAAAGCAATGCCACAAGCAGTACTGCTGAAGGTAGTGGCCTCTCTCCATCCCTCCTCTCCACCACTGCAGCCGAGGCCGGCATCTCACTTCTGCTGCAGGCAGAGACAACAACACCGTGTGCTGCCTCTGCTATAAACTGGGACTGGTTTAAACTCCTGCCTTCCTCCCTCCCACCCACTCACCCACCCCCCCCCAGCATATTTGACCCTACCCGAACAAGGGGAGATGCTGCTCGCTGCAAAAATGCCTCCTCCTCACCCCGGCTCCAAAGTCCCAGCCAAAAAGAAGGGAGAGAGCAGGGGAGCAAGCTGGGCAGGATCCCGTGCCGAGAGGGACAGGCTCCGGCAGCGCTTAGGAAACATGAATGTCTTCGGAAGGGTGAATCAGGTAGTGCTGCCAGGGAAAGACAGTGAAAACAGAAGCATTTTGTTTAGGTTGCTCCATTAAAATATGTCCACTCCCCTCTGAGCCTGCATAGTTTACAGTCTCAGCATACTTTCCCTGTCGACAGCGCTGGCAGACCCAGTGATTTTTTTTCCCTAAGTGAACTCACTTCCCAAATGCATTTTTCAAGCTCCCACAACTTGAGGAATAGAAGTTGCAAGCTGAAAAAAATAGCAAGGACCATAAAATCAGATGCTAACATCAACTTTGTGGAACATTCAGGGGCTTGAACACGTGGTAATTGAAATGGCTGACTCATTTGTATTAGTCTCGAGTCATTCATTTTTATTCCTTTACATGAGAAAATGATTAAAATATTTTGTATACAAAAAAAAAAAGAGGTGAGGATCGTGGACATTTGGACTCCATATAGAGGGTTTTAATCTACAGGAGGCAGGAAAATCCTGGTGGAATGATATATACCTAAGTATTAGGAAATATTACATTTCAGTTACCCAACTATTAGAATTCTATATAGCCAAGTATTAGAAACATCTGTGTTGCCTCAAGAAGTCTTGTTACCAGGCAAATGTCAAGAACAGAAGATAAAAAGAAATCGACTGTGCTTCAGAACATTGGCATATGGAGGAGCAACCCAAGTCTGGGAATATTTGTAATATTTTCCCTGATGATAACAGCTCTGGATCAGACCTGTATTATTCTAAATAAACAGCCTGGTATTTCTTCATGCCAAGTAGTTCCTTTTAGTGCTTCACAAAAGCTTAAAAACACCACCCCTGTGTCTCCACACCCCGTTTATTGTGATTCCCCCAAAACAGACATTCCAACCCTAAGATTTTTTACCAAAGAAAAGCTGGAGGATCCGGCCAGGGCAAGCAGGGTGCCCAGCTAATCTTCACATTGCAGGCAGTGAAACAAACCTCCTGGCAGCTCCTTCCACCAAGCAAGCACCTCATGCACCCCCAGACTGGGTTGTTTGGGTATTTTTTAAGAAACATGAAGAAGAATGGAATGGTATAGAATGGAATAATAATTATCTAAATTCTTTAAAACTGTAATAATAAAAATAAGGAGGAGGTGAAGCATTTAGTTATTATTCTTAAAAGAACTGAGGCAGTCTAGCGTTGCACTGGGTGTTTGCTGGGTGGGAGTGCAAGGAGATTTGATTCGCCCCATATGAATATATTATAAGTGTGTGAGTTATTACAACAATCATTATAGATAATTATCATTATATTTATATTATATAGTGATAGAAGAATAACGATAATATTATATAGCAGCAACATGTTCATATTAACATATGGTTGTTACAGTAATTGCTATATTAATTATAGTAATATTTTACTTTCTTTTTATTGTTATTATTATTAGCCTAACGCCTTCAGATTCAACGACAGGCTTTAACTCCAGCCTGCCCCCCACCGACTCTTCCAGACCCCCCCCACCGACACCGTCTCCCTCTCTTTCCCATCCCTTCTCCAGCAGCCGCCTTTCCCTCGCCCCCCGCCCGCATTTCGCGGTATCTCCTGCCATCTACCGCCGCCAACGAGGAGGCGGCTGCTGCATTTTGCCAAGCGTGGGGCCAGAACACACCCGGGGGGGGGGGAGGATGGGGGAAAGGCCGAAGTCTGAGTTTTCCTCTTCTGTGACATTTGTCCCCCTCCTGTGCTGTGCAAATT